>JAPYZH010000289.1:0-101473 GCA_030523085.1 Meteorus colon
AAAAAAAAAAAAAAAAAAAAAAAAAAAAAAAAAAAAAAAAAAAAAAAAAAAAAAAAAAAAAAAAAAAAAAAAAAAAAAAAAAAAAAAAAAAAAAACGCAACAAAATACGAAGAAAATGAAAATAAAAAGGCAAAAGAGAGACCTCGAACTCGCCACGACACATCGCGTTTGTCCCTCTCTTCTCTCTTATTCTATCAACGTCCTCGACCATGAGACTCCTTTTTCATTCGTCTTGTGTAAAAACACATTGTCCACCACCCTCTTTTACGTCTTATTATTTTCTTTTCTGTTTTCATTTACTTCCTATTCATTTTTTTCCCACTTCATTTGCTCTTTTATATCATCATTTTGTATAAATAATCACAATTATTTTATAAAAAGAAAATTCTCGGAACTGATTAAAAATTCGTCTCTGATTAATCGATCAATTGATTGGCTAAAATGTCTGTTTATTTACCTACTCATCTACTCATCATTCGCGTGCACAATAACAATAAACACTGATGTTTATAATATAATAATAATTACCGTCGAAATTCGTGTTAATTAATTAATTAGTTCACTCATTAATGTATAAATTCATTCATTGAAATAATCTATAAAATACAGAACACAAATTCAAACGAAAATAGAAAAGAAATTCATTAAATTTTTCAATAAGAAATAAAAAACATTTAATTCGTCGCATTGTTCTATATCTTCTTATAGTTCAATTCGATTACTAATCTCATTAAATAACATTATTTACTAATAAATAATTGAACTTACAACTTCAATTTAATTCCAGTCATTACTATTTATCCAATAATTAATTGATTAAAGAACAGAAAGAAATGAATCGATGATTAAAAGTATTGGAAACAAAAAAGGAATTTTCAACTCTTCTTTTTTTGTAAGGTAAAATAATAATAATATTGATAATTATAAATGAATATTTAAATTGATATCGTAATTCATTGAATTATCAAGTGTTATGGTGAAGAAAACGTTTCAATTCCCATTGTGAATTGTGATTATGTTAATGGGAGGTAAATAATTATTTTATGGTCGGAAGGACGAAGTGGTTCGTTGATTTTAGAATATTGTGCATGGCGTCAAGCCGTAAATAGCCTTTTCGAAAGCTCATTATGGTCTTGGTCGTTGTGCAACTATATGCACTAGCTTCGTATATATATGCACAGTGTATATCCATGCATGTGTTGCAGGTTGAAACACGTTTATACGTGACTGTTGGTCGTTACGTATACATACGTTAACGAATGTACAGAGCAACCGTTTCAATTAGATGAAAACCTGCTTTGATGACCTGTTAATTTTCTTTTTTCTTCTTATTTTCTTCTATTCTATTCACCCAATTAATTAACAACAACAGTTCCATATTTTTTTTTCGCTGTACTTTATTGAAAAAAGAAAAAGTCTTTGATGGAATTTTAATCTTTCAAATTCATTTGAATATTCAGTTAGAATAAAATTAGGGAGCAAAATTAAAAATAATAATTCTGGATTAGGAATAAAAATTTGAATTATTGTCAGTTTTAATAATCATAGGAATAATCAGAAAAGTAACTGAATAGAACTAAGAATTTTTTAATTTTTCCTTCCTTATTTGAACAAATTCTGTTTTACCTCACTTCACTTAAGTCTCCAAAAATTATTCACATTCCACCGAATTCTCTTAGTTCATATTCAAAAATGGCTCCACCAATGACAATTATCATCATCATTATCACCATCATTATTATTCTACCATTCCTCCCTTTTTTTTTGCTTCCTCATATCTTTCCTCATTCTCTGCAATTTTACTTTTTTCTTTTCATTACACCACGAAACGATTTCAAACTCTACCTCACGTTACTAAATTGTACCCAAAGGAGTTACAGAAAAGGAACAAGTGAGAGACACAGAAGAAGCAAGAAAAATGTCAGAATTGCATCAGAGGTAAAAATAATAAAATAAAAATGAAATAAAAAGATGATGATGATGATGGTAAAAATTGATGGGACCAGAAACGAGGATCGAAAAGTACAGAGAGAAAAGAAAATATACTCATGGCAACCTTGGTAGCCTTGGTGTACATATATATACACATATTTATGTATTGAATGTGTATATGTACATGTACAACCGACGATTTATGTCTGTCGTAAAGATGAGAACGTCGAAACCCGAAACTAAACCCGCAATGAGAGATGAAGCTTGGGATTATACCACACCGAACCCTTTTTTTCTTTCTTTTTCTCTCATTTAAGTATGTACATACATATATGTCTTTGTACGTGAGAGTATCCATGTAGTTGCATAATAATGTATGTATTTATAAATATAGGAGGCGTTTACCAACGAAAATTCCACGACGCCTTGGGGCAATGGCAAATAACATTCAAATATTCGTAACGGTAAATATAAACTCATGAATTAACAACTTTGTGAACGTTTGATGGAATAGAAAAAGAGAGAGAAATAATATAAATGAATATATTTGAACATTATTTACGCTACGATAATTAATGTCGTTTTCTTTTATTAGTTCTTATTTTTTTTCCTCATTTCTAATTCAATAATTCAGTGTGTGAAATGATTTATGTGAATTTGATGAAGGTGAAATAAAAAAATTAAAGAGATGATGAATGGGATATGTTTGAATATACATTTCGATTTAGTATTTATTTATCATTCTATTTTTTTTTTCAGTTGATATCCTTTTGTTTCTCTTTGTTTCGAAACGGTAGGAGTGAGCGATGTTTGTGAGTAATGAAAAAGAGAACGAAAAAAATTTATATACATAATTAGATTGGTATTATTTTTTCAGTAGTTGTGATTTTTATTTTAGATCACGTCAACACTTATTCAATTGGAGAATAATCGGAATTTATTATGTTTGTATTTTATGAGACATTCATTACAAAAAAATAAATCCAACCAAATCGAAATCTCAGCAAACGAAACAAGTCAATTTCGAATTTATCATATCATGAAAATTCCAAGAAACTTCGTCAAATAAAATCTAAATACAGAAAGACGCTCATGTACATTACAAGGTGCTTTACACGAGCATTTTATTGTTTTTCAAAATCACCTTACATCACCACTTCAATCCACTCAACTTCACAAATACCAAATTAAATCCCAATCAACTTCCACAACAATACAACCCCAAACTTCCACTAATCAATCACAAAAAAATATTCACCAGATGAAAAATAACCAGCAGTATCATTTGAAAAAAATAAGTAAAAAAAACAAAGCAAAATAAAACCAATATGAAAAAACAAAAAAAAATAACGAATTGAAGAAGGTTTATATATGAAAGAGTACAAGGAAGAGAAGAAATACGCTTGAGGCATCGCTTAAGGTCATGCGGGGTCACTGCCGTGTCTTTAGTATCTCACGCTACATCTCCGTTTGGCTCGTACAGAATCGAGAAGGAGTATGTATATATATACACAATATATAAGGAAGAATATACGCGCGCGCGCCCGCGCCCCAACGTTAGAAGAAGATAGAAAGAAAAGTTAAGGAACTGGCCGTGGATTATCTCGACGAGACGAGAGCCCGTCATCGCTGGAAAGACTCGCGCGGGACCGGCGCTTATCGGTGAAACGAGAGATAAGAAAACGCGAATGGGCCCCCGAGGCGGCGGCATTTATATCTATATATATATATGTTTGTGTGTGTGTGTGTGGGTTCACGCGCGCAATCGCCAAGTCCAGGAAGTCAGTAGAAAGAGCGAGAGAGTAACGAGAGGAAGAGACAAATACAACATGGTATACATATATTAGATATAGAGAGAATGAGTTAGAGGACTATGTACTGTATATCACTGTGTGTTTTAATCTGTGTGTGTGTGTGTGTGTGCGTATATGTGTTTGTGTAGAGAAGAGTGGGCGCGAAATTATACGGTCAAAGTCAAAGTGGAAAATATGCGATAGAGAATAATAAAAGAAAAATATTTATTCCGGTTGTGGATAGAAATTTATTTGTTGTTTGTTATTTTTTATGCATGCTGGACACTGCGACTGTTTTTTCAAAGAGAAATGGAGGACTGATAGAGACATTTTATTGTTTACAGATATTTCGCACGATATTTGTTTGATTGGGAAGAATTTATTTAACTATTGCTGTACTTCCTAATGTGGAGAATAATTTATTATATTTGAAATGATTAATGGTGGATGATGTTGATATTAAGTTAAGAAAAATATGTTTGTCAATAACAGTTTATAAAATATTTATGTGAGTTATTGGGCTTTTATCAGATGAATGACTTAGAAATTGTTATTAAATCTTATTCGATTTGAATAAAAATGTATGAATACATTTTATGATATTATTATGACCGGAGGGATATTGTTGAAGAAGTGCAATGACGGTGGAGAAGAGTGAAGAGAATATGAAGAGTAGAGAAAGAGAAATGAAAATTATTGTGGATATGGAAGGACGAGTTGAGAATCATCATAATCATCAAAAGGCAATGTGTAAAGAATAAAATTGTGATATCAACCTGTAAAAAGCAAAGAAACATTTCTACTGTAAATAATTCCAACAAAGACACATCGTTAGTTATTTGTTGTATTCCACTTCCATGAAATGATCAAATACCGTTAGAGATCGCCTGACAATTTCTGCGAATTTAACATCAATAAAATAAAAATGCAACTGTCGAAATATTGTTAGCCTCTGTTTCAATCCTTTCATCTTTCATCAATTGCTTCATCTCCCTATCAAAATTTCAGTGTTGATCTCCAACCCACTAATCAGAAAATGAACAAAAATCCTATTCTACCTTTTTTTGTTCTTTATAACGAACGCACAGCAAAACAAAAACAAAAACAATCATAATACTGTGAATCTTTGGCGCCAACGCGCGTGTGTTTGAACACATTTTCAGCATAAGCCCCTTTTCCCTCTCCTAAACTCAAACACACACACACACACATACAGTTCAACACAAAGTTAAAAGGCGCCTAACCGATGAACGAGAACAAACGTCTCGTCCCGTTCATCCCTACTCTAACCGACTCACCGTTTTCCCCTACCAAATTCTCCGTCACCCTATCATTTCATTTCTCTCTCACCTACACGACCCTATCAATACTGCGTAATATATAAATGCACGATGTTCGTGCACCAACATAAACGAGGGCTATTGCTTTCACGTATATGTATACACCTCAAAAAATGTATATATATATACATTTAGGTACGATGAGAGTTCATTGACCCTGGCTTTTGTTCATGCCCGAACCGGGAAGAAAGAGGCCCACCAAATATATTGCGCGCGCATATAAAAGCCGGGCCAACACGAAAACCGGCGTGCCAACAACACGAACCAACTCGTTTGCCGCTATCCCAACCTTCTTTTTGTTTTCTCTTCTTCATCTTCTTCTTCTTCTACTTCTTCTTCTTATTCTTCGTTTTCTTCCTCCTTATATATATTTTCACTTCACTCACTTATTACTCACTCACTTCACTTATATTTACCTCCACCTCATTCTCAAACTTTTTTCATATTTATTTTTTCTTCTTTCTTATTTATTCTTTAACCATCGCCAATAGAAACTCACTCGGTTGGGTAATCGATCGTATACATATAATGTGCACATATATTCATATATAGATATATTCAGAAGGTATAAATGAACCCGAAGGTCTTTGCCACCTGTCGCGGACGCCGCGCCAAACTTGTTGCACTTTACTTTGCAATCTCAGCTCATTATTATTTATTTTTTCGACATATTTTTTTTTGGCTTTTAATTTTTTTCACTTCCTTATTCCGATTGGAAAAATATTGAATTTGTTGAAGTGAGTGAAGCGAATGAGTTGAATGATTAATTGAAATGTTGGGGGAATTTTTCGGTGGATAATTGAAGTTAATTGCGGTAGAAATAAGAAAAAATAATGATGAATAATTAGATGAGATATAAGTGAAATTTAACGGTACTTTTTCTCATCTCGTCTTCACTCTCATGTTGTAATCAAGTCTTTAATTTTATAGTATACTCGAAGATGGGTTCGATTGATGAAATGTTGGCTGAGAAAACAGAGGATCGGAATACATGAAAATTAATTGTTTTGATTATTTTAATACCAATCTATACCTGAAATAATTCAGATTTCATTTTTCGTTTTCCTATTTTTATTTTTCGTTGAATTCAGATGAACTCTTGAAGATTTGAATTTATATTATTACCAAGATGGATGATAGGAAATGTGAAAATGTAGTTGTGAGAAATAAATAAAATAAGAAATTGATGAATGAGTTAATAAATAAATGGGCAAAAGTCTAAGTTAGTTTATTTTGTTTGGTATATTCGAATCCGATGAGCAGGAAGAGATTATACGCATCGAAAACGTCATCGATCTACAGCGCCGTAGTTATTGACGATTATTCATGCACATATACTATTGCGCGCATTCAACAGTGTTGACAAAGTGGAGATCACCCAACAATTTGAATTATATGTCCTGAGGCAGTGATAAACAATATCATGTGTTTTCTTTTTGTACGATTTCTCTTCTTCTATTTTTCTTTATCTAATCGAAATGAATAGCGAGCGACAACAGGTAGTAATGATATACATAGAAAGCGATAGAGAAAATAAAATGGTGGAATTATTCTAACGAAACTGCTGCAAACTTTTTTCTACGGTTTTGTTCATTCTAGTTCGGCCACGATTTTTCATTTCATTTGTTCGTTGTATTATATTCATCACTTGCATTGATTTATTTGTGTTCAATACAAAATCTTACATGATGGAAACTGTTGATAGAATAGATTGTTATAATTTTGCTTTTGTTTAAACAAAATGATTAGAAAAAGTCTCCCCAGGTTTGAATGCTCAATAGGGAATTTGAGTGTTGTTACTTTCGATTTATTCGATTATTCATTTTTCCATTGTCATTCTATACTTTATGTTAGCATAATGACTCAACGGATAGTGTGTGATAATTGATATTGCTCTCAGTAATAAGCACGTCAAAAAATTTTACGGAAATGTGGAAAAATTTGATGCTTCAAACATTTTCAATACGACAAACCGAAAGTTTTCAACGTGCCTTAATTGGAATCATATTTTCTTAGATCGGCTGACGTAGTATCTAAAGAACTATTTGACCGAGTGAGTTGGAAAAATATTCCACTGACTCTGAATCGTATTCGCTATGGTCCAGACTAGAGTCAAAATCATCCATGAGTTCTTAAGATTTTTTTCACGACCATAGATTGAAAATTGAAAATCAAAACTTTCATTTCACCAAGATACCAGTGATTGTTATTTCTTTTTCATTATTATTATTAATTATTATCCATAATCTTAAGATAGATATTGAAGTGAATCCTATTGCTTGTTCAACCTGCATTCGATTCTCATTTTGAATTATGAATCCAATCTCACCTCCCTCCATGAGATACCACAAAAAATGCAATAAAACACACGAAATTGCTCTCAATTTCCTCTATGAAATTACAGAAGAACCAACTCATTAACATCCATCAACTATAATTCTTATAAAATAGAAAATGAATGAATCAAAGATCATCTCCAATAAATAACTGATAAGAACGTCTTCTGCATAGCAAATGAACAACAATCACACTTCAAAATTAATTAAACTTCGAAATATTTTTCTAATCATTATCTCAAATGAGATTCAGTGACGACGAAGGAAAAAAATTAGTAATTAACATCCAATCAGTTATAATAGAATAATTTCTTGTATTATCTGCACTTCAGCGTTTTATACGTATATGTAAGTGAACATATACTGATATATGTTGGGATTTATTTTAATAGAATGAATAAGTACACACGCAACTAAGTTTTACTAACGGCAGATTATCTTTATATAGCGCCGTTCATTTCGGACGCTCGACTGCTCGTGAGAACGGTAAAAAACGTGTTTATACCTGTATATACATATAGATGTACGTATATATATGCATAGAAAAGTGTGTATATACTCATATCAAAATAGATATGAACACGATTTGCCGATTGTCGGTTACGCTTTGACTAATTCGTTGCACACAATTTGAAAAAGAATAAAAAAATTGTGTAATGGCGAGAATTGTAAAGAAACAAACTTATATTCACATATGCATGGATGATAAATTAAATGTTATTAATCGTTTCAATTGTTTATCAGACTCACCTCTTATAGTGCTGGGCATCTTGTCCGCAATGTCATATCCTCGTATCCAAATAATGAAAAACACGAATTTTGTTTGTATATAAAAATAAATTCACTTCACAATTTAATCCAAATTGTTTAACGGTCATTTATGAATTTCATTGAAAATTACACTGAATTTAAGAGGATTAAAAAAAATGGATAATGATAAATGTAAAACAATATTTCTCTGTTTATGAATTATAAAAATATATTTAATTTGTTTTTTAGACTTCTTATCTTCTTTTGTTTTATGTGATTTTGTTAATTAAAATTATTACGGTCCGATATGAACAGGTGTCAAATACACTTCCACCGCATTTTGAATTTTCACGGGCAACTATTTCAATGTTTATTTGTTTATTAATCTTGATAATTTGATTTGAAGAATGAAGGATTGTTCTACGGAGATTTTTTTTGTTTAAATATGACCGTCTATTTTCCCGTTACAAATAAACATTTAATTCACACGTTGAATTGATTTAGTTTTTCATTGATATTAATTCGTGTACTGGTTGAAAGTCCACAACGTTTTTGTTATAACAATAAAAGTGAAAAAATAAATCAAATTGATTGTAAAAGTAGCAATAAATAAAATAAAGAATAAGCTAACAATTAAAATTCGTAAGTTTGATAACAATCATTTATCTCTTGTTCATTTAATTTTTTTCTTTTTTGCCATTCAAAAAAAATCAAGCGATTGCTTAACGTTTATAAGAAAAAAACTATTAAAATGTGGTGAACAAATAATCAGAGCACCATAATTAATATCAAAAGATAAAAACAGCAAAGACAAAACCAAATAGAAAACAACACTCGCGACACATAAATAAAATCACTGCAACGTGTTCAAACGTGCTAAAAAATAAACCGTTAGAGTACGAAATTCCGAGAAAAAACAATGATCACGTGATTCTCTGCGCTTATTCTTATTTGTCTATTTCAAAAATAATCCATAAAGAGAAAAAATGGACGCGAACAAAACACACACACACACACCGATTACACAAGCACCACCAATAAGAAAGCTCCTCCACAAAATTTGTCCTTCACGAAAACACAAAAGTTCCACAAGAACAATATCAAATTGTTCCTAATCAATAGAATAAATCAGAATACTGTTTATTGCAATTTCACCACCAACTGTTCACTCGACAGAATTTTATCTATCTTTATTTGACTACGAATTCATTTTGTTTACTTTGTTCGTATGAGAATTTCGTGGAATTGGAAGAAGGAGGAACAAAGAAGTTTGAATAAATGGATGGAAATAGAAGTGAAAATGCGGAAATAAAATGTAAATTGACGATTCGGTGATTTTTAATGTCTTTCTGTAGTTTGGAGGTGCGGTGGTGGTGGTCGGTGAGTGACTCTACCGGGCAACGGGGTACACAGAGATCCACAGGTGCTCGTGGCCGCAATGGCCCTTACCACCTCTCTCCCACTTTCCCGCTTGTTCGCTGTTGGTATCCACATACTCCTCTATCCTTCCCCCCACTTTCACAGTTTACAGTCAACTTGTATTGGCTTTAACTTTCAAGCGCTGTTTATTGCTTGCTACGCGCTTATATATATATATATATATCCAATGCATCCAAATTTATACGGGGAATGAATCAGAATTTTTCACTGCTATGATCATTTATTTATTTTCATTTCTTTCCTTTTTTTTTTTCGACGTGTTTGAGAATTTATTTTTGATTATTCGTTGCTTTACTAATGTATTTTTGTGACGATTAGATGAATGATTAATTGAACTTTCTTTGTGAGTATTTAGAAATGGTTTTTGAGGAAATAAAAATATTGTTTTGTAAATTGTCTTTTTTTTTCAATTTTTGCGACGAATTTAATTATTTCATTCCGTTTTTTTTTATTGTTTATTTATGTTAATGTTTACTATATAAAATTCTTATTGATTTTGAATTTAGGAGAGAATAGAAACTGTGATTGAGGAGAAATAATTCTATTTCATGATATTATCATTGATGGTTTTTCCCTGTCGACTAGTTCACTGTGATAGTTTGATGGAATTAATTTGTTTGCGCTGCTTTTCTCTTTTCTAGATTTTTCTTTATCATTCACTACCACCAATTCTATTTTTGACTTTCATCTTTCTGTTCAAACAGTGATTGGATTGAGAAATTTAGCCAATATTGCGATTAGAATGTAAGTATTTGAACCAAAATCTGCATATCAATGTATTGGATCTTTTTGTTCTTTTATCAAACAAGTGTTCATGTTGAATCTATAAGACTGGTTGTTCGAAATCCCAGACAGAAGTGCGTAGAAGCCGACGTGGCTTCATCACTAGATCATGTCACCAATTAATTTTGCTTCTTATGCCATTTGTTTTACATTATTAACAATAATCTCTTTTGGAAGCGCAATCAGTGGCTCTTCAGGACTATTGAACAATGGTACGAACCAATCATCAGCATGGAACTCAGGTAAAATTTATCTGCAATAATTATTATTGATATAAATGCATAGAAAGTTATCCAACCATCATTCAAAAGCTTAACAAGTGATCAAAGATTTTTATAATACTAAAACAGGTCGAACTAAGCGTCAAATGGGCAATGAACCTCCAATTTCATTCCTACTCAATATAAAATATGCAACGGAAGATGGAATCAATTTAATCTTCAGGAAAGCAGCACCAACTTTAGCTAATGTGAATTTACCTGTGATCACACCGTTTGGTGATTTCAATCCGAATGTTTGTTGATAATTTTTGATATTTGAAATAGAACTCACGCATAAGAAAGTCCGAGCAATAAGTTATGATATTTATTTTCAATAGTTTATGGAAGATCTTGGTGAGTTCACAACGTATCATGATCTGACTAGATGTGCAGCAGTCGTTTACTTCAAGAAGCTGGACGCATTGGTGAGTTATTTTTCTAGCATATTTAATTCTTCAAGATATGAATATATGTATTGATGATTCTAGTTTGGTGTTATTGGCACAAACTATTACATTGATGGACTTCCATTCGCTTTGATCCGTGGTGGCAGACTAGGAGTTGTTGGTGAACCATATGTGAAGAAATATGGATATGAATATTCTCATATTGTCCCCAGTTTGTATATTCCTCCACATTCTGATACAGAAGCTTGGGAAAATGTTTTACGTCCAACTGAATCTGCTGAGAATCAGCAACTTAAACGACCAGCCACTTGTGAAGCAGGACCAAGTTCAAAACATCAGCGAGTTGATAAAAACAGTGAGATTCCCACAGTTTTTTAGTGTATTCCAGAATTGAACGGTTTCTGAATTTGTAATCAATGTTTTAGATGAGAAAGGAACAAATGTAGATTCACATGATCAACACGCTCATCAGAATGTCAAGAAAGAACCACATGGTGCTCCGAAGATGCAGGATTATTATTTAGAAACTGCAATTTATGTTGCTCGTGATATTGTTGAACTCTTGTGAGTACCGATAAGTGAGCTGGTGATTTGAAAAAGTATCATTGGAAACACTTGGTTACATGTTACTGTATTCTTCATGGTTTTCTTAGCAAAGGATCCAGGGGAGTAGGCGATCATAATGAAAGACTTGCGAGAAATATCTTTGTTACTTTCAATGCCGTTGATATGATGTTGCAGAAAGCACGAACTTTAAGAAGAAGAATCTCCATTAATATCGCCAAAATAATTATCGAAGATGTGAGTATTTCATTCTTTCATCAATCCAATTTGTGTATTAACAAATATTCCATACTTTATAGAACTTGGTGCCATTCGATTTCATGAACAATGGTCAACTTCAATTCTCTAACGTGGTTGCAAAAGTACCGCAATATTTCCGTGATCAACGATTTTACAATCGACCGGATTCATTCGATTATGTATTTATATATACCAGGTATTTTCTCAAAGCTTCTTCAAACCAATGTCAGGTGAAATGAATTTTGGAATTGAGATAATGATCAATGTACTTTTTACAGTCGTGCAATTTATGATGGTTTAATCTCAGTGAACGGTAGGAAAAATTGTTCATAACATCACAAGCAAGCCAACATGATTTTATATATTACCTAACCTTTATACTTAATGAACATTTGAATTTACAATTTCAGGAATCACAAAACCTGCCCGAGATCTGTACGCAGCTCGACAGAACCACCGTTTTTATGAAGCAGTTCCAATCTCAATAGTAAAATATGAACCCAATTACGCTGACTATATAACTACAATTCACGAAATTGGGCGAGCGTGAGTTGGTTTCATCATAATCTATTAATTCGAATCACAATTACCTAATAGATTATCCACATCCCATTGTGTTCCAACAGATTGAACATAAAGCTAGATCCTCAAAGTAAAGGTGCAATGTGGACAGGACAATGTTATGGCATCATGCAACAAGATGGCCCCAAATGTAAACACTGTTTCAGATGGAGCGGCGAAAGTATGAATCAATTAAACGCGTTGCTCAGGTCTGTAAATATTAAGAAATTTCCAATAATGAATATCAACACTGACCAGTCTTCAACATCTTCAATTCTGTATAATCTGCACTTGTGTAATTACAGTGATAATCGGAATCGTTGCTTTCTCATGAATAATCCTCGGTCGCTTTATCCACTTGGTGTGATGCCTTTATTGGCACTAGATCAACAGTGCAGATGTTTCGGTTACCATTATTATATACCAGTATGTCAACACTTCTGAACACTTGCTCTCCATTGTTACTTTCATTGATTACTCATGTTCGATTTCATAACTCATTACTTTATGATTAGACTGCAGTCGGAAATCCAAAAAGATCTATCTTACCAAACGAATGTATTAAACCAATGCAATGTGGAATTACTGAAGGAACTCTGTTGTCCCGACAACATACTGTGCGTCCTTTTGATGGTACACCATGTGGTCACGGAATGGTATTGTTGATCGTTAATTAATTGCGCCGAAGTTATTTGAGAGTTTTCATGTGCTCTACGATATTTTTATTGCAGGTTTGCTGGGATAGAAACTGTGTGAAGAATTTGCCATCGAATTACATGTCTATTCAGAAGTGATCATTTCAATGTGATTGTATGATGTAGTGGATGAAATTGATTATGTTCTTTGGATTAATAAATAGCTTCATTATGTAATTTCATTCGTGCTTTTATATATTTGATCATTGTTATTGATGTTTTTAGTGATTCCTTGATTGAAGTCATCCATTCATTGTCCTAACAATCATCATTTTGAAGATACAAAGAAACATTTAATAACGAGCTTAAATTTATCGTTTCACCTGATTTTCTCCCCTTGAAAAATGTTTGCTTCGGTACTGATATAAACCACGACCATGCCACGTTCCAGATAGCTGAATTCCGAAGTTTGATTTCATGCAATCAAAGATATTATGAAACATATGCGGTCTTCTGTTCATACAATAAAGTATCGACATTATCCGTACTGTTAGTCAATACATTCACGTGATTGATCGATTTTTACTGGTGTAGAAAGATTATAATCGAATGTTCCCATGTTAAAGTTTCTGCCAATGACCTGATGAAATTATATAAAGTCAACTGTTGCACGGTTTTGAACATTTGTAGATAAGCGACAGTAGATCTCACATTATCAGCAAGGCAATGGCATCGATTACTTCAATTTTTCATTCCGTATTTTTTACTGTGATCTTGTTCAATGTTATAAATCGTGAATTTGTATTATCTAGCAGTATAATCAACATTAATTCAACACACGGATCAGGTAATTGATCCGTGTCAATAACAATTGCATTGGAATTAATAATGTTAACGAAAATATTTGTTAAAAATGTTGAATTAGTAGAGATACATTTTATAATTGACATTTTATTTCAACAGGTCGAACCAGACGTGCTCCAAATATTAAGATGCCATATCTACTTAAAATCCAAGTCAAATATAAAACGGACGAACAAATTAATTTACTTTGGAAACTGAAAGAGCCATTTTTAGCTAATCAACATTTACCAATAATGCTTCCCTTTGCATATCCTAATCAAGATGTAAGTAAATACATCAGTCATATTAAAGTGTGGAAAGTTGTAATAATACATCAATGAATCATGATAAAAAATGTTCACAGGTGATGAGTGACATTGGTGAATTTGCCCTGTATCATGACACAATCAAGTGTTCTGCAGTTGTTTACTTTTACAAATTAAATGCTTTCGTGAGTTTCTACAATAACGATTCGTAAAAAAAGTAACTTTTCCATGGTCATAAAATGAAAAATTTATTTTGGATTCCAGTACGGTGTCATTGGAATGAATTACCAAGTTGAGGATCTTCCATTCGACTTTGACAGTTATGGTAATCATCGGTTAGGATTGATTGGAGATCCATACATAAGAAAAAATGATCAACCATTCACTCATATCAATCCTGAATTGGTGGTTCCACCTCCTATGGATAAAGAAGCTTGGAATGACTACCTTCGTCCATTTAATGATCAGATGCTTCAGGAAACGAGCCCTTCCGACAGATGCACTGCGAGTACAAGTACTGGAAACCAACGCATGAAACGAGATGGTAAATATCATTAACAGTTATTTAAATTTTCAGCTGAAACTAAATCTTTTTGGAATTACGTATTTATAGCTAATGAGATGGTCATTCGACAGCAGAGGAATATAACTG
Source organism: Meteorus colon (assembly GCA_030523085.1). Lineage (NCBI taxonomy): Eukaryota > Metazoa > Arthropoda > Insecta > Hymenoptera > Braconidae > Meteorus > Meteorus colon. The sequence goes on from JAPYZH010000289.1 coordinate 14,803, forward strand.
CAAAGACAAATAATGTGATGATGAGAAAACGTCGAGACTTTGGGTTGGATAACAATTATTATTTAGAAATTCTTGTCTTTATTACTCGTGATATTGTTGAAATTTTGTAAGTATAAACTTGCATTGGATTGCTCCTGAATGTGATTTTAAAGCTAGTCGATTTGATAATTTCTTCTTTTATCAGTAAAGAGTACTATGGGGATGATATTTACATAGAGTGGTTAGTGAAGTATATCTTTGTTTACTTCAATGCTGTTGATACAATCTTTCAGAGATTTGAAAGAACTGGAATTAAACTCTTTCTTAACATTGCTCGAATTATCATTGAAGACGTAAGTATTGTTTATTGTGATTTGTTATGTAAGAGGTTTAAAAGTTTTACTATTTTTTAGGAATTGGCACCATTCGATTTTATAACTGGTGATAAATTTGAATTTGGTGAAGTGGTTACGAAATTATCAACATATTTGGAAGAGAATGGACTTTTTTTTACACCAGATTCATTTGACCATATTTTTATTTATACCAGGTGAATTCTCAGAATATTTATCTATGTAGTCTAATGAAAAAATAGGAAGAAATTGATCAACGGATTAACATATTGTTCAATGGTTTTTCTAGTCGTGCGATTATGAATGGTGTCATTGAAGCAAAGGGTAAGGAACATAAAAAATATTGTTAATAAGATGTGTTGTATTTAAGTAAGTTCAAATTGTTAACAATGAAATTTTACATTTATAATTTAAGGAATTACCAAGTACGGCGCAGATTTGTATGAAGCGAGACAAAACAATCAATTTTATGATGCAGTTCCAATTACAGCAGTACAATATCAATCGTTTTTTGCGGATTATGTTATTACAGCTCATGAAATAGGTCGTATGTAAGTTGGATTCATTAAAAAACCAGACTGGAATGAATACTGATTGTGTTGATTCCTTGTTCAGTCACAGAACACTAAGAACACTTTAATTCATTAAAGTTGTGGAAATTGACTTGGTATTAATTCGTCCAATTGTTTCAAATACCAAAAATGCATTTTTCGTTTGGTCTCACAGGTTGAACTTCAAAATTGATCCAAAGGAAGCAGGCTGGACATCTTCAGGTCAGTGTCATAGTCTTATGCAAAGAGAAGGATCCAAGTGCGATGGCTGTTTAAAATGGACTGACGATAGCGAATTGCAATTCTCTCAATTTTTCAGGTATAAATTGATCAACGAAATGATAAGATTGAACATTGTGGTTAATAATTTGAATTTCCTAAATGTTTCATGACTCTCATTTAGATGTTACATATTTTGTTACAGTTTTAATCGGAATCGTTGTTTCTTCATGAATAAACCTCGTTCAACTCGACCACCTGGAGCGAGCAAGCTCTTGACACCATACCGGCAATGTCGATGCTTTGGATATGATTCTTATTATCGGGTATGCTAACTGGTCTTGTAGATTTTCCATTCTCTCTCTTTATTGTCAATTTTTGAGTGTCATTGAATTTGGTTTTCACATACAGATTGGTCGTGGTAGAAGTAAAAGTGATGTCATGGTAAATGGATGTTCAACTCCATTGCGATGTGCGATTCGTCATTCAATTCAGTCATTCTTCGAATTTTCTCTACTGCCATTTGATGGTACACCATGTGCCAGGAAAAAGGTCTGTTGTAATTGTTAATCAATCATATTTAAGAGAATCGATAGTTTTTTCAAATACTGATTTGCTCATGTGTCACAGGTTTGTTGGGACGGCCAATGTGTTCTAGAGCGAGGATTCCAACTGCTATTGGAAATATCAACGATCAATGATGGCACATCAAATTAGATTTAGCATGTTTTAGAAATGAAATACTTGGAAGCTGCATCGACATATCTGTCCATCAATGGGTTGTCACTGTGTGACACTCAATTTCAAACTTTTTCACTGATTATTTCATGGTTGAAGATCTAGAACAAATGAAATTTGCCATGTAATCTTACTGCTCTTTTATACTAAGACAATATTTACATTGTCAATAATTGCGATAACGTCATAGTGACGTCCAACCTTTCCACATCGTAACATATGCCCCATATTCAAATGATCAAAATCTATCAGTGAATTTTTCCTCTATTCGTCTACAAATTTATGTATATCATCACTATTTGTTCTGTTAGTCAGCAAATTGACAGCATTTGTGAATAAACATTGACACATAAGAATACTATAAAGAGAGCTTATTTCAATACCACTTTGAATCATCAAACTGAACAGTTTTGAATCATTATTGAGAGTCTTTCGGTCACATACAATCAGATCGTCAATGTTTCAATCTTGCTATCACAATAATGGCATTAATTGTTACAATTGTTCACATTATATTGCTATCCGTTGTCTGTTTCAACAGCACAGCAACGCAGCCAACATCACAAGGCTATGAAATCCAACAAACATCCAAGAAAACAGGTAAGTTACCTCTATCAACAAACATCTTTATGACATATAGAAGAATTGTTAAATATTTTTGATTCATTCAAACAGCCCGGGCGAGACGATCGTTAATCGATACGATGCCTTTTCAATTAAGAGTGAAAATTAAATATCAGATGGAAGAGGAAATCAATTTAGTATGGACACGAAGAGATCTGACTCTTGCTAATGAATATTTACCTGTCATTCCACCTTTCGAACATTCTGATGAGAATGTATGTTAACATTATTCTTTAATCTTTGTAGAATTGAAGCGATTCTAGCGAATGCAGTTATTACATCAATAACATAATAATTGTTTATAGATCATGAACGATGTTGGAGAATTTGTCATGTATTATGATCAAACACAATCTTCAGCAGTCGTTTATTTCAAGAAGTTCAACGCTTTTGTAAGTTTGCGGATGGTATTTAACACATTTTTCTAATTATTGAACAGTGTGATAAATATTATTAATTCTAATTTTCAGTATGGTGTGATTGGAATTGATTATTACGTTGATAGTCTTCCATTTGACTTCGATGACAAAGGTGAACATCGACTTGGAATCATCACAGATTTATATATAAGAAAAAATCGTGAACCATTTGTCCATGTTGATCCTATATTCGATCCACCACCTCCTTCTGATATAGAAGCTTGGAACAATTTCATTCAAACATCTGATGCTGATTCTCGTCAGAGTCTGAAACGTCCAGCTGATACTGTTCCAGATACGACTGCCAAACACTCACGTACCGAGCGGCATAGTAAGTTCAATTAACATTCTTCAGTGTTCCTATCTTCAACCTTATGGAGTCTAATTGATAATGTATTCACAGTTAGTGGAATCATTGAAGCACCAGTGAATATAAATGAAGAATACAAAAACGGTACTTCCAGAAGACGTCGTGATGCTACGTACAAGCAGGAATATTATTTGGAAACTCTGATCTTCGTAACTCGTGATATTGTTGAGCTTTTGTATGTAACAATTAAAATCTCTTAGATATATTTTGGTATTTATTGTTCTCTGCTTTTTCAGTAAACGCATATTTGGAGCAAATCATTACATTGAATGGATTGTGCGGCATTTGATTGTCTACTTTAGTGCAGTTGATATGATTTTTCAGAGGTTACGAATCAATAAAGTACAAATGTTCATGAACATTGCTAAGATTATTATTGAAGATGTGAGTATTGTATATTATAGTCAAATGTTGTTGTTAACCGTCAAATAATTTTTTTCATTGATTACGTTAGGAGTTGACGCCATTTAATTTCATCAGTAATGATAAGCTCCAATTCAGGGAAGTTACTGAAAAATTGCAACATTATCTTGCTGATGAAAAGTTTTACTTCACGCCGGATTCATTCGATCATGTTTTTGTATACACGAGGTGATCATGTGTCGTATTCAAATATCAAAATGAAATATCATTCGGAGAAGCTGTTGCTATAAACACTAATACTAATAAATTGTTTGATTTATTTGTTACAGTCGTCCGATTATGGATCGTGATGTCCAGGTTGATGGTAAGAAAGTTTGATGATGATAACATTAGAAGAAGAATCAAAGAATTTATATTCATTTGGCTTGAGGCTGTTGAATGATTGTTATTTATCTTTACAGGGATGACAAAACATGGTGCAGACTTGTATAAATCTAGGAAACAAAATCAATTCTACAATGTAGTTCCAATCACAGTAGTGAAGTTTAAAAACTTTTTTGCTGATTATGTAACAACAGTACACGAAATTGGTCGGATGTGAGTTTGTTTTCTTATTGATTTATATTGTGAATTACCTAAACTTTCAGAATTAAGACCAATTGTTGCGTCTCATCTTGTTGATCATTTTATGATGATTTTACATTCATCTTATTTCCAGATTGCAGTTGAAAATTGAACCACAATGGATAGGATCAACTTCCAAAGGACAATGCTATAGAATAATGCAAAGAGGTGGTCCTAAATGCAATGGATGTCTTAATTGGAGTGCTGATAGTCAAAAGCATTTTGAAATATTTTTCAGGTGAGTAACAAAGATGATAAACTTAAATTCAGTACCACCATCAGCACATGGAACGTTCTTGCTACTGAATAATATTACTACTCGCTTATTTTATTTATTTATAGTGAAAATCGGAACCGTTGTTTCCTTTTGAATGAACCTCGATCACTTCGACCATCTGGACCGAGCAAATTTCTAACCCCATATCGACAATGTGAATGTTTCGGATATCATTCTCATGAAGCGGTGAGTCAAATTTTAGCATTACAATTCGTATTTTCTTCATTGATTATCACATGTACACTAGATTTTATAAATTATCAAATCAAATAGCATGCGAATGGTAGGCCTAAATACTCGCTGAATATTTCTGGATGTAAAAAGCCACTGCGATGTACCTTGGCAGATAGAGACCAATCACATGGAATTCCTACGGTGCAGCCATTCGATGGCACCACATGTAGTCGTGATAATAAGGTATCAATATGATAGTTAGTCAATTAATATCGTTGGATTAAAACAGGATTCCAATGTCTCGTGTTCAAATTACAGGTTTGTTGGGGCGGAGAATGTGTCCCAGACCAAACAAAAGTATTCAAGAATCGACAATGCCGCATCTAATTAATCCTGCAGACGTCCAATGAATTGCTCGTATTTCAATTGATGATCAAGTTTTTTTAGTGTTTTACATGTTTACATCAGTGTACGAAAAAATGAGTTGAACTAATTTGATTTTATATATTGTACTGAAATTGTGTGATTTTACAAACCTCTTCTATGTATCCAAAGATTTTTTTATTGATTCAACTTCCTTCGTATCGACATTCACAAGTATTGACGTCAGAAGAAAAAAACAGTCTATAGGGAGAAAAATATCATTAGTTGGATAGTCTCTATCTCCAACTTTTCAACATTGAACAATGCGTTTAATTCCATCACTTCAGTATTTTCGGCAATTGCGTCATTACCAATAACTTCAGTGCCTTATTTTTATCCTTATTGAAATTCGTTATGTGTATTCATTTTTTTTTAATTTATGTAATTATTTACACATCGACCTAGAGATAAGATTTCTCAATTCTATTGGAACATTTTTATTCGTGCGCGAAAACATCTGTTCTATTTAAACATCAGGCAATCCGGTGATAAAGATGAACCATTTACAACATTGAGTGAAAAACATAGGACTCTATCGTGAGATATCGACTTAGATACTTGTGGATAAGCAAACGTAGATTCAATGTCATTTTCATGATGGCATCATCTATTTTAAGCTTCAGGATCATATTCTCCATATGGGTGGCTGGAATATTTTTCGCTACTGCAGACAGGGAACATCCTGAACCAGATAGAAATCTAACTGACTATACATCACAGTTGAGATCAGGTATATTATTCCACTATCTTATTCATCATCATCAATATGTTACATAAGTACAAGTCCTTGAAGGTTTCGATGTTCTCTAAACAGGTCGAACCAAACGGTCTTTATCTGATGTGATGCCAATTACTCTTCAAATCAAAATTCAACTGGACTCAGGAAAGAAAATCAAGTTAATATGGAAACAGGAACCACAGTTCTTGGCTAATAAGAATTTACCTGTGATTGTACCTTTTGCTGATTCTCTATCAAATGTTGGTGAATATAATCTAATCAAATTTGAATTAGAGTGGAATTGTATCAATGAACCTATCTAAATATTATCCATAGGTGATGAACGATGTTGGCGAATTCGTCATGTATTATGATCGGGCGAAATGTTCTGCAGTTGTCTACTTTGAAAAAACAAATGCTTTTGTAATTGCAGTATATATTCAACATTTTTAATAAATTAATGAGCAATACCTGGATTATTAATCTTTCAATTTCAGTATGGTGTAATTGGTATTGATTATTGCGTCTCAAGTCTTCCATATTACTTCGACAACAATGGAATCTATCGATTAGAAACTGTTGGTGAGCCATATGTGATAAGAAAGATGAGTCAATTGAAACATATTGATCCCATGTTTTATCCACCGCCTCCTTTTGATGCTGAAGCTTGGAATGATTTCCTTCGTCCTGCCAACGATTTAGGACAGAATTCTGAACTTCCATCTAGTTGTGCATCAATTCCAGGTAGACAACTCCAACGGACAGAACTAAACAATAAGTTTGATATATTTTTATTGTAATTCATGGTGAATATCAGAACATCAATGACAATAAATATTCAATCTCTCAAGGCGACAGTCGTGAAATAACAAACACAAACGAACACAGACTCCAGAAGTCAAGAAATTTTATACAGGAATTCATACAGCCGAAATATTACCTGGAAATCTTAGTCTTGGTAACTCGTGATATTGTTGAGATGTTGTAAGTATCAACTCACAATTTATTAACTCTGAATGACATTATTGATTTAAATTCTTTCACGAAATATTTCAAATTTGTTTGCCAGTAAACAACTCGTTGGAACTGATTATCTTGTTTGGGCTGTGAGATATCTCATCACTTATTTCAATGCTGTTGAATTTATTTTCCGAAAATTAATATCTCTCAGAAAGCCACTGACTATCAACATCGCCAAGATTGTATTTGAAGATGTGAGTACACAACATTTTGATTTATTTGGTTTTACTGCTTTGTTTTTATCATGCAGGAGTTGACACCCTTCGATTTCATGAACGATGGTGAGCTACAGTTTACTGATATAATTGCTAAATTGCCACAATATTTGCTAAATCATCAGTCTGTTTATCCATCCGACTCGTTTGATCATGTTTTCGTCTATACCAGGTAATTTTATTGATGATATTTGAAATATCTTCATGAAGAGTTTCTATCTGAAATAATCATTCTAACAAAATACATAATTTGTTCCATTCTCTAGTCGTACAATTATGAATGGTGTAATTCAGGTGGATGGTAAGTAACATTGATGACCAAGTGTCTATTCTTCTAGAACTGTAGCTGAATTCTTTCATACTTGTCCTGTTGTCTCATTCTTCATTAGTAACAATAATAAATGAATTGATAATTTCAGGATTGACTAAATATGGTGGAGATTTGTATGAAGGAAGAAAGAATAATCAATTTCATGATGTCGTTTCAATCACTGTAATGACATTCCAAAATTATTTTGGTGATTATGTGCGTGCAGTTCATGAAATAAGTCGAACGTACGTCAAATTAATTCGACATTTATGTAGATTAAATGGAGAACTATTGAAAATATTATTTTCTAGCTTTGAAACAGGAAATTATTAGAATTTTAATCAAGTTATGTCTCGTTTTCATTTCCAGGTTGAATGTGAAAATTGAACCAGGTGAAAAGGGATTGAAATCCATGGGACAATGCTATGGTATAATGCAGAGAGAAGGTCCTAAGTGTGATGGCTGTTTAACATGGAGTAGTAAAAATGAAGAACAGTTCAGAATGTTTTTCAGGTTTGCAGAAAGAAATTGAAATTTTTGTTTTAATTAATATCAATTATAATAAATTGTAAGCTAGTGGTTATTACTTCATCTTTATCTTTCATTATTAACAGTATCATTTTATAGGGAAAATCGAAATCGCTGTTTTCTTTTAAATGAACCTCGGTCACTTCGAATACCTGGTAGAAGTAGGTTTTTAACACCTCTTCGACAATGTCAATGTTTTGGATTTGATAATTATAAACCGGTAATGATAATTGTTTTTCTACATTGTTTAATCCTTTTTTCTATTGTTTGGTATAAATGAAAGAGGAATTGTGATGTATTTATTTGGTTTATAGAGTCGTGGTGGTTTCCCAAAAAGAAGAGTTACTGAACAAGGATGTAGAGAGCCATTACAATGTCTGAAGATATCTCCACATCAAGTATATGAAAGTCTCACTGTACGACCGTTTGATGGAACATTATGCACAGCAAGAAAGGTGCAGTGCAATTATTTATGTTACTGAGTGATAGAAAATTCAAAAGTTCCTTTCACTTCTTTCAGAAAATATCTATTTGTCTTGATAAATTTTTGACGAGTTAATGATTCAACAACAGCTACATAATATTTATTTGCATGAAAGAACATTCTGTTAATATGGATTTCATAAGACAGTTCAATTTTCTTCTCTGATGTTGCAGGTTTGTTGGGAAGGTGCTTGCAAACTATTACCAATAAATCAATTTGATATATGAAGTTCTGGTTGTGCTAAATCAGGACAAGAATTCAAAGGAGGAATGTGACAAATCGAAATTGTTGCATTTCTTCAATCTTTCTTATCACAGTTTAAAGATTTTTAACAAATAAATAAATGAATGAGTTTTTATTGAAATTGCACAATTTGCATTTGATTCTCTTCATCTTTTCATTCGTGACATAATTCAAGAATTTAATTCCCCTTATTCATTTTTTTTTCCCTCGTCTTTGTATTTTTCATTCTTTCAAATTATCCACTGTATTCAATTGATCTATTTGCACACTTGCCAGACATTGAAATACATATGACCAAAAGTAAATTTGGTGATATATATTCCAATAGTTTTTTTTCTTCCTTCGTTTGCTTCAATTTTTTTTTTTCCACTATCGCCATGTAGGCACAACTGACAGGAGTCAATGTCGTTCATCGTCAGCATTTATTAACGATAGTATGATACTATGTGCGCTAACGTGCGCGTGCATCGTCAACGGTCGACAACCTCTCAAATATAATATAATACATACATACATACCCACACATATTTATTATTGAATCGTAATCGAATAATCATGTCCACAATTTTTTGTTTCGTCACGAAACAAATGGAATATCGATGTCATTGCTTGGATGATGATGATGTGATGGAGGATATGATGCTAAAAACAATCTTGAAGGTGATAAAAGAAAACAATTTTTTTTTTATCTGTTTTATTTACTTATTAACATTTTTTCTTTGTTTTTTTTTTTGCATATTAACACAAGAGAGGTGGGTTGACTCCCCTCAATGGCATTTTGAGTTGACATGTAGAGAAGTTATGAAGGATAGCAACAAGTCGAGAATTGTCTGTTGGTGTTCGACGGTAATTTTGGAGATTGTTGAACTCTCTTCGTGTCCTTATTGGTTGAATACCTATATATATATATATGTGTGTACATGAAAATTTGTATGTGAGAGTGGTGTGATATGTGCTGATGACTCGTCGCAATCTCTAACCTGACTCAAGGACTTCTTATCCATCCTATATCTCACTTCCGTCTTTTGATCCTGATGCCCACACGCACGATTGCCTTGTCCCTGAGACTTTTAAATATAAATAATGAAAAAAATGTTTGGTAAGAGAAGAAAAAAAGTGATTTTAATATGAGAAGAATATGAAGAGATTGGAGGTTGAACGTTATAGTAAAAATTCGGATTTTATTGGACAGTTGCACAAATTATTATGTAAATTTTAAGATTTAAAAATGATTTTGAGAGTTGAGAATGAAGAATTAGTTGGAGGATTTAAATTTTGTATTATTGTAAAACAAAATTGATTATTAGGATTTTGTAAACATTTTTGATGTATAAACGAAAGTGATACACACTTGATAATTTGTCAACGATTCTGGATGTAATAATTCAAATTTTTTAATTTGTTTATGAATACTATGACATTTATTGTTAAACCTATCAAAGTGCATTGAAAATTTGCAATCAGTACTAACAATTCATTATTCAGCATAATAATATTATAATAATTAATTACAAATGAGAAATATAATTTTCTCGATAAATTTAAAGTAAAAAAAAGATTGAAAACTTTGAAATTATTCTGTGTACAATAAAACATGAATTTGCTGTGTAAAATCACAGTGCAATTAATCGATTATTAATCAGTTTGATAATTGAATTTCTATTATGTAATATACGATGAATAATAATATTATATACATTGTTGAAAATGAATTGATAAAACCATGATAAATGTGAAAATGAGTGACGAATTTATTTATGGATGTAGGCACTTTGTATAGAGAAATCGATTAATATCAATACGTCAATTCGTTAATTTTATCGAATACCCAACGGCGTTGTACAGTCCAAGTGAAGAATAAGAAAAAGAAGTCCGGGGCGAAGAAAAAGACACGAAAAAAAAAAAGGTGGAGTATTGAATGTAGTGGGGAGACATTTTGGCCATGGTCCGATGTTGGACTCGACGTGCGTCCAAACGTGAATATTCTGATGGTCATTGACCTCATGAACGCGAGCGGCCTTTAACACACCAAAACCTTATATGATTGCGCTTTTAAGAGTTCGTGCATTAATGCCAAAATGTATTCATATGTATGAGTGAGTATGCAATTATAGTTGAAGTAATTTGTATCTTTGCAAATGGTGAAATAAACCAAATTGTTTTACTCATTTGTTCCTACATTTCTCATTTTTGTTGTTTTACTTTAGAAAAATTTGTAATTTAATTTTTTCTTTTGTTAATTTAAAAGGGAAATTATTTTATTTTATGTTAGCTCGTTAGTTGTTTATTGTTATTGAAGTTTTTCAACTAGCGAAAATGATTGAAAGAAATTTATTCGTATTAATCAATTTTGGAGGATGTTTAATTTCAATTGTCTTAAAATTGTCAACCATTTTGTCTTAACTAAACATATTGAATAATTTAAATTATTGTCTATTTTTATCCATCAATTACCACGAGTTCATCCCTTATTTATCATCAAATTGTTGTTAATTAATGTTAGAAAATTAATTTTATTACAATTAAAGGGTATCATATAGGTAAATTATTATATTGATCACCTCCACTCGTTTTTATTCATCAATTTTTAATCCTTTTCTTGCTTCAACTTGGGAATTAGTCTCTTTACTGACATAGTGAATGATTAATAAAAAAAAAGAAGAAAATATAAAATAAAAGATTCCAAGCTTTTGTATTTGAAATATTCACATAGCTTTGTTATTTGTTGTTTATCGCTTTTATTGCTCTTTCTATTTATGCATTTCACTGCTGTACTTCCTCATCGCCCACACTCCATTCATATCAGTTCGCATTGTTATCACTTTTCACTGTATAGACATTCATTTATTCCCCACACAAACATAAATATTATAAAAAATAAATATTAAAAATAAATGTTTGTGAGTATATATTTATAATTTTCCAGTTTCATTTCTTCCACCATATTATTACAAATTATTCCAGTTTAAAATCAGCCATGCAAAATTCATGCCAATGAATTGCAGCTTTAATGAATCTATAGATTTAAAAAAAATATATATATATATATATATAAATAAATAAATAAATATAAATGATAAGAATAATGAATGAAAAGAAAAGAAAAAAGAAAGGATTGAATATTAAAAACATGATGTTAATATAAAATAAATGAGAAATATAAAAATAAATATTTAATATAACGGTAAATACTGTACATGTAACGTAAAACACCTGCCTCTCTTCTCTTCTTCATCATGCATGCATATTTATTTTGAAATTGTTGCATCAGAATAAATTCCATTGCCTAATGTTATTAATAAGTAAATGCATGAATATCATCTTAAGATTATCATCACTTTTATATGAATAGAATGAATTTGTTATTATAATTCAATCTTAATATTCATAATTAGAAAATGAAATAATTGAAATTGTTAATTGGAATGTTATGAAATATCAAACCAGTTTGATTCTCGTATTTTTTATAAAACAATACAATTGATAAAATATTTAAAATAAAAACTAAATGAATATTCTTTTTTTGTTTATGAAATTTATTGAACAATTTATCAATTATTGAATCGACAAAGATTGTGGGTCAATAAAGTAACGATCAAACAAATCCTCGATTATGTGACGATTAAAAATAAATATTTTCAATACTTCAATGGATAAATAAAAAACAAATGATAAACCAAAATTAAACAAACATGAGGACATAATGATTGCAATAAAAAGAAATGGATGTAAGAGACAAAATATTGATAAAACAAAAAAAAAAGTACAAAGTTTGAAATAAAAGATGTGGAAAAATAAAGAGAAAATGAAAAGAAACAAATAATTGGAAATATATAAGAGGAAAAAAGAGGGTAAAAAATATGAGATGTGTGCGCGCGCGCGCGTTCACATTCACCCAGCTGGATATCAGCATTGGTTTAGTGCCGACGGCCATAATATATATACAATGCTTCTGCTGCCGCGCGGTATATCAGTGGAGTCAAGAACCTCTTAGTTCGGGGCGCGTCTTCGTCGCATCTTGGTTGAACGAACTGTGGACCATGCGCGCAGGCTCGCGCTCTCAACGTGAAATAAACGTGCGCTCACTGCGCACAAACCAACACTCATACAGCAAAACAACGCTTGGACAACGGTAAAACTCACCGGTATAAGAGTTGCTGGGGCAGACATCACGGTTGTATATAAAATAGTGGTGGGGAGACAGAGTAAAAGAACTAAGAAATAAAACGAAGAAATGTTCGGTAAGGTGAAGAGTAGGAAAGAAGGAGAATTGGATAGCAATTGTGGAAAGGGACAAGAATTGGAGGGGAATAAAATAGCGATGACGAAAATGAGGAAAAAAGACATGATCATGTTGAAGAAGAAGAAGGAAAAGAAGTGGAGGATTGAATGAAAGAGATGAATATCATGGAATAGGTTTGGAGGAGGAAGAATTGATGTAACACTTCCATCTAGCGGCAAAAACACCTTTTTTTTAATAGCGGATATATTACTAAACAGGTTGGAGCCTGTTAAACTTCCGCTTTAGCTTCAAATCCTTTTATACTTTTGATTCTTCGGATTAATTAAACCGGAACATTATTTGTTTATTTTATTTTTAGGAATATTTACAAAAAAGAAAGTGAATAAAATGTATGAAATCACACAATTTTTCCATTTGTTTTTTCCAACTGGCAGAAGTGATAATAAAAGAAGTGACTGATTGATTTACTTCTTCTGGGTATTTCTAGATTAGTCATCGCTCACCACTTCGCACGAACTAAAACTGTTATCTAATAAAAATTGATTATTATTTTTCGCCTTTTTTTCCCCAGTGATATTATTTGATCACTATCAAAATAAAAATTGTCTATTCATTTTATCTTCAGTAGTACTACTTGAAAAAATTTAAATATGGAGTTGAAATGATCGTTAATTTATCAGAAAGAAAACAAAAAAATTCTTTAACTTACTTAAAGTGAACACAAGAATAAGAGAACAAAAGAAAAAGAAAAAAGTACAATAATCTCAACAGTTACCACCACGTAAATACTCATCGTAAATAATAAAATTAAATTGAATTGTAGAAAAAATGTATGTTCACAAAAAAGGGTAATATAATTCTTTCTTTAGAATTTGACTCACAGCTTTTCTCCAGTTCAAATATATCATTACAGATAGTCATTCGATAGGAAATACCATAAACTACAAGATGTATCCATTTATTGAAATGAAAAATAATAACGGTGACTATTTATGTAGTGTTTATTTACATGTTAAATAATTTTTCGTAGAAATGAAATTTAACGTCACCACCCAACGATAAAAAAAACATTCATCTTTCATCATACACAACTTCTGTGTGTTCGTCTTGCACGCATCCGCTTTGTACAATTGATCCCACGATAAGTCAGTGAAACAGTACATACTGCCTATATACATAGGTATATACATACGTGTATTTATTCATATATACACATGGGAACACGTAAATGTAACGTTTACGACAAAACTTATACACACTTGGCATAAATTTCTATCAAGACAAATGTTCACGGATTTTAATCAATCATCCATTTAACAACTCAGACAAATAGACGATGATTAATCCACCTCTTGCATTTGTATTAAATATTTATCCATGTAACATATTTATGTTTATAGATAAATTAAACGCAATGATCTTAAAATACAAATTTGAATGAATTTCTTGAGTATGAGAAAATATATTCATTTCTCGTGTGTGTATATGTGAACATCGGTGGTTGGCTTTCTCGCGTGTAATTGGCAGTTAACGTGGTTTACCACTTCTTGTAGCGGTATTGCAATATTGCATGCGCATTTACTGTATAGCAATATATGAAATAAATACGATCCTGACTCTCTTCGCACGCGACATATTGCAGCCGTTTTTTTTTTTACCATCAAAGGGCAAACTGGCCAATGTGATGGGAGAATTGTGTTCGGATATTTGTAACTGATGGAGATGTGAAAATGGAATAAAATATTTCACAGGATTTTGGTCATTTTATTTTTGATAAATGAATTGTTCCAAGCGATTTTATTGACGAGATGGATTTGAAGGGTATTTATTGAAGGGAATTGAAATGTAATAAGGATTCTGGCATATTCAGTGAGGGTTTATTGTCAGGGGGTTGATTTTTATTGCAGGGAGTTATGGGTAATCGTATAGGGGAGAGAAATTCTAAGGGAATTGCACTTTGGTTTTTTGTCAAAACTTCAAATGTATCAAAATGAAAAAAGAAAGAGAGATATAATAGGAGATAAATTTAAAGTAAAAAAAAAAGGTATTGAATTCACAAATGTTTTGAAAAAAGCGAGAGAGATAAATATTAAAATCAAAAAACACTAAAATTTTTGGGTTACCAAAAGTTATAAAATTCATCACAATTATGAAATTCAGTAGAGAAATTATTACATCACTCGTTTTTTTGTTTTATATAAAATAAACAGAATGAAGATTTAATTGTAAATAAATTGTAGTTCCAGTCGATACAAGTTTAAACCTGCAAGGCAAAACAATATATAAAGCGATGGTGCAAACTACATTATTATTTCTCTATTCGCATTAACTGTGCAATACTTTACAGAATCTTCGATGGGGATTTATATTCCTGGGGCCTAAAATCGTTATATCCATAGACATATATACCAATCGATTCTGCCAGCGTCCACCATCATCACGATAAATTGTATGGGGGCACGTGCAACACCAGGCGTACACGCGCGCGCATCTACAACTCTTGGTATAAAACCATATAACAGGAGGTCTGTGCAGCAAAGAAAGATAGATAACATATATAAATATATTTATGTGTTAAACCTCAGTTTCTATATAAACAACAACTAAGAGAAGCCGACGTAGCACAATGGAATACCGTTTCTGCAACGCGCACGATAAACGGGAATCAATGCGATGTTAACTTTTACACTGTCACTACACATCTCTAATAATAATATATTAATAAAAAGATATATCTTCGTATTAAGAGATATCATGTGAAGAATAAGGAAAATTATTAACACATATTTAAGGAGTGGTCACTTGAAAGAGCTTAAAAATAATTTCTAATCTAAAAATAATTCAGCTTAAATAATGTAAAATTAAAATGTCGATACATAAAAATATTCTAATACAAAAATGATCACAAAAATAATATTTATTTACTCGAAATATCTTTGTAAATTATGTCTATTTATATTTACATCAATACTATGAATTAAAATACATCTAAATCAATTTTTTATAATAATTTGAAAGTTTAATTTGTATAATTCTGCAAATTTATGTCAAACAATAAAAGCCGAATAAATAAATACCAACAATTGTCTTTTTCTTTTTTAATATTAATCAATTCTATCCAAAAATAAATATTGCGCACAAATTTCCTACTTCGTTACTTCACACCACTGAATTATATCCAATTTGAAAATTAAACAACAAAAAAAGTAAACAAATGAAGTGGATGATTAATCAAAAACACTCATGTCATTCACCATATTGTTTCAGGTCAAATGTCCTCATTTATACTCTCACATGTATGGGGATAAGAATGATCATTGGATTGATCTATCGGACGGTGATTACTTCAATACACTTACGAATATATAAATGAGCTCTTGAGTGTATGTATACATGTGAAGAAAGATCAGAGAGATCAAAGGGAAGAGGTATAGAAGTACACATCGCCCGCAGCGTTCAACGGTACATTCACATAACGCTGCATAACGTAGCTGTAATATATGTGAATATCATCCACACACACACACAAACACACATGTTCCATGTATTTTAGTATCGTATATATACGACATTATCGCACCGATCATTCATCATTAAAAAAAATTTTATTTTGCGTTCAATATTATTATTTATTTCAATAGAAAAAATTATAATTTCATTATATCTACTGTGATTTATAATTAATAATTCATCAATATGATAACCTGTTATTTTGTTACATTGCATTTTTTTTGCTATTTTTTTCTTCTATTCTTTTTCAAATGCTTCGTTGTATTAATTAATATTGTGAAAAATTTCATGGGTTTAATTATAATAATAATGTTTTATATAAAGGTTCAATAATTTTGAAAAATCATTTACAATATTGAGATGATTTATGTGAAAATTTTGATTGGATATTTCGGATGAGAATTGATGAGTTTTCTGTTTAAATTCATACAATTATGAATTGTCCAGTTGTTTTGTTAATTACGAGTACTTTTAAAGACGAAAAATAATTATAATTTGTTTGAAATTATTGTGGTTTTGTTGATGTAAATTTTCTCATTTGTATAATAATATCAGATTGATATAGAAATTGGAAATAAGTTTGAATTAATTCTTAAATAGTCTAATAATTGTGTGATATAATTTTTTTTTTATTGAATAATATTCAATAGCATTTTTATAATATAAAAATTAATTATGTGAAATGGATCCCCCATGATGTGCATACAAATAGAGATCGCATTTGATTTTAGATAATGCTATCAGAATTCAAATCAATTGCATTCACATGCGCTTTTATGTGGGAAGATAAAGTCGCATGCGCGACATTGCGATGTTATTCTCTGTATAGAAACACACACACACATATATATATATATATTTACATTGATATTTATGTATTGAATGCATAGACACGTGTAATCCCAGTGGAAATATCCCATGCGTCCAATGACGCATTAGAATTTGATGTGAATGTAGACAGCAACTGATAAACACCACATTGACCATATCACATGAACGTATTATATTTGTCAAACAGTTATAAATAAAATTATAAATATTTCGAGATTACTTTTTCGAATTTTGTCAGCAGTTAATAAAACGATTGCTATCAATCCTCCTAAATGACTTTCATGGACTACGTCATTCATTCTACAGAAGAAAATATTAGAAATAAACAGGAAAAAAAACTTTGTTTTAAATAATACAAAAATTGGAGGGCTAGATGTGAAAAAACAATTTAGAATCCACAAAAATCCCGAAATATTTTTGTTTAAAATCTCACAAAAATTGTCTAATGTAAAAATAGCTGAAAGAAAATGTCAAAGAAAAATAGTAAGAAATATCGACGTAATAATAGCACAAGGAAATAATAGTGAAAAAAAATATTTTAGAGGAAAGGAAAATGTAGAAAAATAAGTGAAATAATAAAAAGTCTGAAGAAGAATAGCCCGGGGAAAAATAATGAGTTAAAATTCCATTTTTTCTTATTCATTTATTCATAATTGTTGTAAATATAATGAAAAAAAGAAAAAAAATGGTATTTTATTATCTCATAACCGCAAATTATCTTCGGTATATTTCAAAAGCGATTGAATTTGCCATGAGATATTGTCATGGACGCGCATATAACGGTACAATGAATTTCGTCAGTCGCACTTCGATTGGTCAAGTTCAAAATATATATACATACATGTGTGCATGTATTTAATATACATACTGTTATACAGAACGGTCGTTGGACCGATGTATAACCACTGTCCCATTACAGTCCCTTCATTCTATAGACATATCAAAATTTAATATTCAGTTGACGTACAAATGTGTGCATGCATGTACGAGCCATTAGACTCTGACATCGCTACTGAATATTAGAGCACAATGTTTTTTAAATTGTCAATGAAAATAGAAATGTTGAAATGATATACATTGGTATTTCTGTTTTGATGTCCATGAATTATCAAGTTGTCATTAAAGAAATTGAATATGCAAATTTTTGTTATCATTTGATGGATTCTTTGATCTTAATTTTTGAATTAGTTATTTTTGAAGATGAATAAATAGCTGAAGTTTTATAAACTTAATGGATTTGTGTGACAATTTTAATTCGTTGTTGTTTATTATTCGAATGTTTTATTTGATAATATAGATGGATTAATTGATTGAAGGGATCAAAAATATGTAAATGTAAAAATTGTATTTATTAAATAGATTTTGAGTGATGTAAAGTTGCGTTCATGAATTATGTTTACAGTCGTTGATTTATTTTTTCCTAAAACAGATTAGACCTGTTTGTTGTAGTATAAATAAAAATACGAATGCAATAAAAAATTGATCGATTGAATGACTGAAAAAATAATTACAAAAATTGATGACAATAAAAATTGAGATTAGACATTTTCACATTTTTTTTCTATCTGTATATTTTTCATAATTTCTATCTACATTTTGAAAATTCGGACATGCTATTTCTATTCAATATAATATAGACACTCTATCATGAATGAATTATATTGATTACGATATTATTTATGTATTTATTGTATGACAGTTTAACACCATCTGTGAAAAATAAGTTGAAGCATTTTGTAATAGAAGTGAAATATTTTCTTTAAGATTTAAACAACCATTTGATGGTGTATTGTTTCGACTGTTAATAATAAATATTCCAATCTTCGTTCCTACATTACCAACGAATGAGCCTTTATGCAGTGGCATGATAAAACATAGCGAAGAAAATGTAAAAGAAATGAAAATTATGAAACAGATTTTGATGATAACAGTAGTATTTTTAAACAAATTCTCTGTCATCATTTTTTTTTATCTTGATGACAAAGAGGAATGAAAAATATTTACAGCTGAGATAGATTTTTCAAAGATGACATTGCGATTAAAGTAATATACGATTGTCCTTATCATAATATCTCCCCTCTTTATTATTTTCTTCTTCAACCAATTGTAAAATATAAAAAAAATCAATATAATAATCACAAACAGCAATAAACAAATAACAAACAATAAATATCTTTCAAATAAATAAATTTATGCAAAAGGTAAAGGAAGGAAATGAATTGATGCAAATACAAAAGACAAAACTGATTTGTCTTATTTGAATCGACAGGTTCATTCTTGTTTGAGAATATCAATAAAATAAATCCCAATAAACTGAAACTCTAACGTAAACGTAAGTAATATATACACATACAAAGACATGAATACATTTACAGTTTCCACTTACATATAGGAATGTATATACTTGGATAAACTGGAGGATATTCCCGAAGGATTGTGTTGCAGTAGCGCAATCATTTCCTCCAGAAACGATTCTGCGCAAAACAGTTTCTGGTTGTGGTAGTTTTACAAGCAGAGTGGGATCTATGGTGCCTATATAAAAGACACCACTTGTTGAGCAATGTTCATACCTTCACAACACCGTAGGTATCACATACGTGTAATCATCAACCGTCCAACAAAAATTCCAACGTCCATTAAACCATAAAAATTGTTGGATCTCTCTGAGGTGAGTTTGATAAAACGAATTTTCTTTTTTCTTCTGTTTCACTGACTCTTTATTTTTCTATTTAATTTCTTTTTATTTGAGTTAAGAGGGAACATTGAAAACGTATAATCTTAATTAGAAAAATTTTGATTATATTTATGAATAAGAAGCAGATTTTTCATAGTTTTTGTATTTTTCTTTATTATTTTTCTTGAATTTTAACGTGTTTATTTTATTTAGGAAATAATTATTATTATTTATGCGATTATTGATGTTAATGTTATTATTGTTATCTTTTTATTCTTTCTATCATCTGTTTGTTTTGACTGACGGTGAAATTTTCTCGCGGCTCATTTGATCGTGTGAAATCGCATGCGAAAAGGGGAAATGAGAAAAGTCGGAAGCGCTGGACGCTCAGTGAACGCTACGACTTTTCATAATAATATTGACGGTGTCTTTCTCGCGTTTAAATGATTGGAAAAATGAAAAAAATGAAGGGGAAAAAGTGATAACAATACATAAAACGTAACTGAAAATAACAATGAGGCAGAAGAACATACAAGATAAAATATTCTGGAGCATTATAAAACGATGTCATTATTTTTTAGTTTCTTTGTTTTTACAAAATGTTCTGAATGGTATTTTTTTTTTTCTATTGTTACGAATTGCTCGTGGTTGATGTGTAATTGTTTGTAATATCATTTATTTTGCAAACATCAACACATTAAAATTTGGATAGTGAAATCCCTTGTTGGGACAATTTGATTAGGAAACTTGTAGTGGGCGAGTGAATGTCTGACTATCTACATGTTCGTACAAAAGTCACTGGTTACCACGTGCTCTTGTTACGTCAGTGATAATTTGTTGCATTGCTTTTGGTCATAAAATGCATTGTGACAGTAAATTTATATTTTTCATTACGACAGAAAAATGGTGATAATATTATTTATATGATTGTGTCTTTTCTTCCTTTTTTTTAGTTGTAAATTCGGATTCTATGAGCCTTGATTATTTTTGTTGGCGGTATCAATAAGTTCATCAAAAATTATTCAAAATGAGAAAATAAGAAATATTATTGACAAGTATAAATGTCGCTATCGTGGGAACTACAGGCACGAAGAGACTCTTTGTTTTTCTAAAAATTTATTCAGAAAGAAAATGATATTAGATTTTGATGAATTTTTTCATTTGTATTTGTTATAACATTTTTGCTCATTGTTTTTTATTGTTTTTTTTTCTCCAGACTTTGCAGATCATGAAAAAGATGAAAACTCGTATAAATTCATGAAAGATTAAGAAAACCTATCGATAAATGTGTAAATAAATAAATAGACAAATGATTATTGAATTAATAACAGTGAAAAAAATTAGTAAAAGATCAATACGTAAAGTTTTCATTCAAATTAACATAATCAGCTACGAAACAAAAGTGTCAATGCAATTCTAGTTTGATTAAACAGATGAAATCTATCACTTTTAAGTTTTCCTGCTGTACTGCTCACAACCATCTTCTCATTCACTATTTATGTGACTTATATAAAGTCACCCATAAGTTATTTCAGTTCAACAATTTTATCCATCTCATTCTCTTCTTCTTCTTCTTATTTTAAACTAATTATCAAATTTTACCATTGTTTTTATCCTCTCACCATTAAAAATGCGAAAAACTAAAGAAAACAGTATTCACAATGATTCTTCAAGATAAAATAAAATGGAAAATAATTAAAGAAGTACAAGAACAATTATTTCCTCATTTTTCATTCTATTACATTAATTCATTTGTAATTGTTTTTTGTTTTGCTAAATAAAACAAAACAAAATTCAGAGAATTTTCATACAACGTTAATTAATTTGAATAGAGTTCAACATTGATAAAATTTATTTTCAAATGACTAAATTGTTCTTGAGTTTTTTTAGTTGTTTTATCTCTTAGTAATAAAGATAATAAAATAATAGAAACTTGAAAGGATGAGAAATTAAGTTCTAGGCCGTGGTGTGACATCAGCTTAATAAGCTTCCAACGAATGACAACTAAGAGATCGATAATGAAACCATATAAAAACGTCGACAATGCAGCTCAAGCGCAACTTGGGCGATATATTACTTGATTTCATTCTATTTTTCTTCTTTCGTTTTTTATTTTTATTATTATTCGTCACTCTGTTCTCTATTATTTTTTTTCTATTTGTTTTTGACGCACATTCACTTCATTCTCATTTAGTCACTCGTGTTGTCAATTTTTACAAGAGTTGAACGTGGTCATTATTCCAGTTACATATTTGTTTATTGATATGTTAATGATTAATAATATTTTTTTGTGATTGTAAATGAAAGTTTAGTGGTCAAGGCCACAAATAAATTTATAATTCATGCGCGTAAAGAGGTGCGATCGTAATTTTGAAATTTGGGTATTGTAAAAATTAATAACGTGAATAAAATTGTTTTGTCTCTAATCTGTTTCACATTCGAGAAAAAAATTCAAAGGGATCAAGTGGTTTATTGAATTTTTAAATTTCTAATCGTTGTGAATGAAAAAAATTTATTATCATTAATACAATATTGAGAATTTTAATAATTTTATATTGTATTTTTATTTGATAATTGTCATCGATTGATTTTCACTTTGATATTGAGTGAAAAATTATTCTAGAAAAAGAATTGTTTATTTTTGTCTTAGCGAAAGAGACTAAGAACGAGAATGAACTTGCAGGATTATCGTAAGCATGGTGAGTACAAACAAAGATTTAAAATAAAATTATTTATTATACAAAGCGATATTAAATACTTATAAATAATAATAGAAATGATAATTTGATTTTTTTATTGAGTTAATCCATAATAAATGCGTTTGTTCAGTGATTTTAATTTTTTTTTATCAAAATCCACTTTATAACTATTTTTCGCTACTAAAAATAAGTAACACAATGAATTTTCTTTTTATTTATCTCCACACTAAACTTATCCATCAATAAAATTTAATTTCAACTACAAAACTCGAATCTCATAAACAAAATAAATAAACAAACTCAACATAAAAAATAGAACCTCATAACTAAGAAAATAAAGAAACAGTTTCAATTGGTAAAATCAATAGAAACTGCTCAGCAGTTAAATTTCAGCATTAAAAAACTGTTTGGCAAGGGAATAAAAGAAAAACAATTTAATAAATATGAACTCACATATATTTCACTTTGAATTTTAATAGCAATGAAATTGTGAAGGGATGAAAATAAAATTGGTGTCGTCCCTTCACATTCATTCATTTCCAATCCGATTTACATAATTTATTTTCCCTTTCGCAATAAACATAAACACTCACACATACACAACACATAAAACTGACACATATTTTCCTATTTTATATTGTAAACATTTTAAAATACATTTACCAGATGTTCCTTTTTTTTTATTCACACTTTCTTTCTATTTCTTACAACAAAACTTCCCTGCAATGTCCCCTTCGTTGAATAAATACAAATTTAGAGACAATTGATGTCATTTAATTTGTATTTACACATAGATGACATATAAACACATATTGGAATCGAGACATGGACATTGTTCCACTTAAATGAAAACCGAAATCACATGAACATTAATTGAAGTTCACTTGAGAATGAAATGTAGAAAGAAGACAAAACAAAAAACGAAATAAAAATAAAAAGTAATTTAAAAACAATTTTTAAATCATTGTCAAAGTATTTTTTAGTTATTTGTTATTGTTTTTTTCTTATTATTTATCTGATAGCAGAAAGTAATTGATAAAAATCGATTACATTTCCTACTGTTTGTATTTAATTCCTTTTTTGCTTTAAACAATTAATCGAGTTGATTCAATATCAGAAAAATTGATTTACACTTAACAATTAATGGATTCAATCGAAGCTTAAAGAAATTGTTTATTTATAAATAAGAAAAGACTATAAAGATTAGAAATTAAGTATTTGTTTACACAGATTTTCAGTGATTGTATTAGTTCAATTTTATTATTGAAGGAAAAGAAATGGTGGATTATATTGCGGACTATCTTGAAACAATACGAACACGACGTGTTTATCCTGCTGTATCACCTGGTTATTTGAGAAATATTCTACCAATATCAGCACCAGTGGATGGTGAATCATGGGAAAATATATTTCAAGATATTGAAATGAAAATAATGCCAGGTGTTACACATTGGCAGAGTCCACATATGCACGCTTATTTTCCAGCCTTGAATTGTCCTGCCAGTTTGTTGGGAGACATGTTGGCTGATGCTATCAATTGTCTTGGATTCACTTGGGTAATTGTAGATGAGAAGATCAAAATTTATTTTATATTATAATTTACACAATTTAGAAGACTTAATTGAGAAGTGTAGAATGTGAAGATCTAAATATACACAAAGATAAAATTACTTAATTAGTGATGATAAAGAAGATTTTGCAATAGTGAAGTTGGTTTGTTTGGAGAATTATTTAATTGTTTGATATTAATTGGATTAATGGATTAATATCAAACCTTTGATGTTAAACAAAATGAAATTTTTAATGAATGTAAAAGAGCAAATTGAATGATGAATTGTTCTTTACTTAAATCACAAGTTGGTTAGGGAAAATATTTATTACAATGTTTCTAAAGCATTGAATTATTATTTTTTGTTTTGTCTTGTTGATTGGATTGGTGAAATAATTGTAACTATTTTTCAGGCATCAAGTCCAGTGTGTACAGAATTAGAAACAATTGTAATGAATTGGCTGGGAAAAATGATTGGTTTGCCTGATGATTTCTTGCATCGTCCTGATGGATCTGGTGGTGGTGTCATTCAGACAACTGCCAGTGAATCGACATTAATTTGTCTTTTAGCAGCAAGAACACGTGCGATCAGGTCTATTCAAGAAAATGAACCTGATAGATCCCCTGGCGAGATTAATTCATGTCTCGTTGCTTATTGTTCTGATCAGGTTTTTATAAATTATATAAATATTCTTTTGTTTATCATTGTATTTATATTTTTGTTTTGTAAATGAAATATTGAATGACAATTGTTTCTTTTGAATTGTTATAAAGTTTTTTATAACAATGAAAAATTGTGCAAAGTATAGAACTAAAGTTTAGGGCTGATTTTTTTGTTTTTAATTGTATTTATTATCACAGGCACATTCAAGTGTGGAAAAAGCTGGACTTATTGGTTTAGTTCAAATGCGATACATCGAAGCTGATGATGAATTAAGTATGAGAGGAGACAAATTGTTGAAAGCAATTATTCAAGATCATGAAGATGGTCTAATTCCATTTTTTGTAAGTATAAAAACAATTCAATAAATCAAATTCATTTCTAGAATAATTTAGTCTAATAAAATTAACCCTTTAAAAACATCAGATAAATTTTCTGTAAGATTGAACTCTTTTGATTTATATTTCATTGTATTTTTATTATTTCAAATCAATTGTGTAATGAAAGATCCAAAGCAAGAAAAATGGAAAATTTATAAACCTTAACATTAATAATCTTTGTCATGACTTGACTTATTATTTTCTTGATTTCTTGACCTATCATAAATGAAAATTGCAAATCGGATTATTTATGTCGAGTTATTTATTTTTTTCATCATTCATCTGATGAAGTATTATTCCTAATTAGTTTGGCATTATATTTTTCTAGGTTTGTGCTACATTGGGAACAACTGGGGCATGTTCGTTTGATAATCTCCAAGAGATTGGACCAATTTGTGAGTATTTGTTAAATTGAAAATTCAATTGGAAACACCATTTTGAAAAAGTAACAGAAAGATCAATTTATAAATATAGTTTTGTTTCAAGGGATAATAAAATATGTTAAATCAAATAATTCAAACTTTTCCTTCTTAATTAAAATTAATCTCAATTCTTTCCAAGTTTTGTAATTACTTTTTTGATATTGAATGGTTTTTTCGGTTTATTTATTTGACGAATATGTAATTATTCATTACTCAATTTGATATTTTCATCTTTATTAAATATATCAAATTAAAATATTAAATCAAACAGATATGTGAATGTTTTTGCTAATTCTGTTTTTCAAATTTGATTTTAAGGTGAGAAATATTGCTTGTGGCTTCATATTGATGCTGCGTATGCCGGAAGTTCTTTTATTTGTCCGGAATTTCGTGGTTGGCTTCGTGGAATTGAATTTGCTGATTCGATTGCGTTCAATCCAAGCAAATGGTTGATGGTACACTTCGACTGTACTGCTATGTGGTCAGTAAAGTCCAAGAAAATATTATTTCTATTCAATTCATAGATGCTATAAAAAGGTTAATAAATAATGAATCAAATATTGACCTGAAGAGAAAAAGAAATAGATAAAAAAGTAAATGAAAAATAAATGAAAATCAATTACAGACAGATCAAATTGAATTATTGAGTAAGTGGATTCTCAAATTTGTTTCTTCAATTGTTAAATTTTGTGAAAGTGTAAAAAAATCATTGTCATCTAAATATTTAGAACAATTCTTTCAATCTTTAATCGCACGACTACAAATCGATTTGAATATTTCCGGTGGTGCGACCGGATTCATTTGAATTTTTTCTCGTCTAGATAATTTCCGGACAAAAAAATCAGAGAAAGAAAAGAAGAAATGAAAAAATTATAGGGCACTTCAAGACCTTTTAATTGTGAATTTTATTGAGCTTTGATTTTCCTCATTTCTTATTATTGTTATAGAATTGACGATTTCATACGTTTAGAATTGTTGTGATTTTCTCTTTTCTAAAATCAACATATGAAAATGTAACTTTTCTTTATTCAAGTCATCATAAATTCAATTCGTTCGTCATTAATTGATATGAACAATTTAATGTTGATATAAATTAATGTAATTTAAACAATTTCAAACCATTGTTATCCAATGAAGAATAAAAAAAATTCACTTGTCGATTGTTGAATGAGAAAAGCAGGATAAGAATCTTAGAAGGATTTATCTCATTTCTTCTCCTCTTTCGTTTCGAAATAATTATTTATTCTGTCATGGAATTATTAATCAAACAATGTCTCACTATTTTCTAAATTTCTTCTCAATTATAAATTTAAATTGCATATTTTTCCTTCAAGGGTGAAAACTAGTCAGGCATTGCATCGAACTTTCAACGTTGATCCTCTTTATCTCCAACACGAAAATTCAGGTGACGAATTTGATGTATTTTCTATTTAATTTTCATAATGAATCATCATGAATTACTCTATTCATAATTATTCTTTATTCATTCTCTATTATTCTGTCGTTATTTTCATAATAACTAACAAACCTATGAATAAAATCAAATAATCAATTCCAGGTATTGCCATTGATTACATGGTAAGAATAATTGAAAACTAAATTGAAATTTTATGACAAATACAATGCAATAAAATATAACAAAAAGATCAATAAATTTATCTCATTTTCTTTTCTAGCATTGGCAAATTCCTTTGTCGAAGAAATTTCGTGCTCTTAAACTCTGGTTTGTCATCAGAAATTATGGAATAACTGGATTGCAAAAACACATTCGTGAAGTATGTAAACAGAATTTATTAATTGATTGAAAATGATGATACCAAATATTACAAATTAAAAAATATATTTATATTGTAGGGCGTCAGGTTGGCTCAAAAATTCGAAGCACTTGTACTGGGTGATTCTAGATTTGAAATTCCAGCAACAAGACATCTAGGAATGGTTGTTTTTCGTATTCGTGGTGAAAATTCATTGACAGAAAAATTGTTGAAACGAATGAACAGTCGTGGTAGAGTTCATTGTGTTCCAGCATCATTGCATGGAAAATATGCTATACGTTTTACTGTGACATCATCCAAGTGAGCATCAGTAATAACAATGAAACAAATTGACTCTTCCAATTATGTTATAATGAAAAATGTGAATTGTTATTTTATTTAGCACCACCAATGATGATATTTTACGTGACTGGGCTGAAATTAAAGCAACAGCAACTGAAATACTTTCAGCAACACCTGCATCACCGGCCAGAGCAAAAATTTCTCTTGCAGGTGATTTTTATAGATTATTGCATTACATTTATTTATTTATCAAAAATTTCTGTTCGATCAATCAATTTCTATCATTGGACGACATATCATCTTATGTTTATTATTTATGATTCCAGAAACTCGTCAGAAGAATGAGAACTTTGGATCAAGTTTATTATTGGCAAATTCACCAATGTCACCTAAAATTGTTAATGGAAGTTTTGCTGCAATTTATGACACGGCTGATCTTTTCAATGACTGCATGAAAACATTTGGACAATTGCGATTGGAACCTAGCGATAGTCCAGGTGAACGTGAGAAAATCCCTATCATTCGTGAACAAATATCAATGAATAAACAATAAAAATAAATGAAAATACCTCAAATTTCCTCGAAATAATTCAATATATTTCAGTGGTTAAGAATATAGAAACAGATAATAATATTCTATTTTTATTTTGCAGCAATGAGACGACGTATTCGTGGAATTCTTATGTCAGGCAAACAATTCTCTTTGGATTCACGAATGGATTTGGTTCAGGTTAGTAAAAGGAAAATGCTGACAAGAAATATTTGTAAAGGAAGAAACACTGGAAATTCTGCTTTGGTTGATGACCAATTCAAACAAGAGTTTATTATTGTAAATGATTTATTTATACATCAACTAATGAAAAATTGTATCTTTATTAAATGAAAAGGGTTATGCTTCATGTGGACGACCCATGTCTGAACCCAACCCAAATTTGCCACTCATGAAAGAGGATGATGATGCAAGTGGTATTCATGAATCGAATGCCAGTATTGATAAAAGCGATACAACACTTGGTAAGAAAGTATCGATAGAGTATGACAATAATCATGAGTGAAATTATAAATAATAATGTAAATCTCAATCTTATCAGACCTAATCGACAAAGTTTCATTTAATTTCATAAACTTTTAATTATAAATGTTGATTGTATCATTGAGTGCAAGAATATCTTGAGTCAATTTAGATTATTGTGATTAATTTTCAAATACACCCAATTGTGTCTGTCGTTTCAATTGTTTAATATTTGTTGCAAGTGAATGTCCTCGAAATTCTTCACATCGTATTCGTTTGATAGATTTAATAATTAAATTAAATGCTGAGTGATCATTTTAAAGAAAGTTACGACAAATGAGAATAGTTTGAATGTCGAAACGCAATTGGATTCATTGGATGCTTGCAGGTTATCACCCAAATGATTTTCTTTGTTGTTAATTTGAGATAATAGAAATAGTTTGATGAACAAAATCAATGATAATTATTTCAAGTTGAATGTTGGTCTGAAATGATTGAATAAATATCCAATTGATTTATTAGTAAGATTGAATTGTTTTGTAGCACTGAACTAGCCTGATGTATATTGAGATAAATGATTAGAAGAATGAGACAAAAAAAAAACTGAACATAGAAACAAAAACAGAACAATAAAAGAAATAAATAATATTAAAAATTCAGGATTCTCTTACGATTATACAACATCAGACTCCGACGACTCATTAAATGGACTTCAACAAAGCAATATGAAAACTACGATTGGTAATTGCAATGGAATTATGAGGATGGAAGGAACAGTTGGTAATTGGGAATTTTTATCAGATCGGGGAATTACCAAAAGCAAAACCATCAGTGTCATCAATGAATTAACGGATTTACGAATTGATCCAAATAATTCGAGTAATGAAATTAACAATTTGAATGTCTGCACAAAGTGTGGACATGTTTTACATAGCGGATGAATTAGTTGATTCTGTTTAATTTACTGATTCGCTTTCTTTTTCCTAAACATTGATGGGGAATTGATGCCTATGAGAATAATCAAATGAATTGGGGTTAGGAATTGTACAGTGTTGTTGTCATGAAGAACAAATAAATTTTATCCGCCCTTAACAAATGTTTGGAGTTTTTATTTTTTGGTGTTTGTTTTGTCATTTCGTGTCAAGTGACTTCGTTGCTTTTATAGTTGTGAATATTTTATATTATTTATGTTGTTGTTTTTGCTTTTCAACTATACAAGTCGCTCTGCAAGTTGAAAATCAATTTCATCATTTGGCTTCGTGGCTTTATCATTGGAAATCTCTTTCATCAATTATTCGTGGACGCAGAGGACATTTCAATGTTGTCGCATTGATAATTGTAGAAGCATTGAAAAAAAAATTAATTCTGTAAAGTAAGTTATCAATTTTTGTTTTTTAATTATCTAAAAATATTGAACGTTGGGTGATTTGTATTGATATTATTATTGAATATTTTAACAATACAATGGAATTTATTTATTTATTTGGATATAAAGAAGACATTTTTGACTAATTTTCTATGAATATATCTGGCAGTATTGTTGGATAAATAAAAACCAAATTAACAATTAGATTTGTCTTAATTTTTAATTTATGATTTGATGATATGACACAATTATAATGTGCTACATAAAATTGTTTACACAGCTTTGTGAACATCTACAATAAATCGAATTATTTTTTATATTTCTCCAGCAGCTTACAGACTAATGATATTTTTCGGCGGTAAATTTATATACATTTTCATGGATCTACTTAGAGAATAACTTTGACAATAATTCCATAATAATTTCCGCCATCACATGAGCATTAATTCATTTTTTATATTACAACTAAGTGATATTGTTTTTTTTTAAATTAATTATCAATCAATAAAATATTTAATAGAAACTACATGAGCCAAAATTATTGACAATTATTATTGAATTAATTTTCTATCTTAACTGATAAATAATCATCAACATTTTATTCCCTCTGCTTTAACAATATCCAACAAATAATTTTTTACTCACAACTTTTCATATTCAGATTAATATTTTTCCATGAATAAAATCCACCAATAATTTTTGTTCATCTGCTTTCAATAATTCGTATTATTCTTTAAAAATTGTCCAATTATTTAATTCATAAACATAAAAATATTTCTAGAATTTAAATTCTTATTTGTTTCATCAATGAAAGTCCTCTTGTTTTTCAGTAATAAATAATTGCAATTAAAATCTCTAATTATTGCAAAATTAAAATTCTCCAAATTGACAAATGATATTTTTCCTTCAACACTACAACAATATTTTCGCCATAAATAATTAATTACCTCAAGCAACAATCGCTCATCAAAAAAATAAAGAAAACAATAAATATCTCTTAAACAATGTAATAAATTTTTCCAAAGAGTTTAGGAGAAAAAAACCAAAAGAATAAACAATAATAAATAGTAACAAAAGAATAAACAATATTATTGAATTATTCAAGCGGCATAATTAATAGCAGGATTTTCATACAATTTTCCTTGTGCTAATCGAAAGATCCATTTTTTATTCTCCATCACAATAAAATGGACAATCAGAAAAAACTTTTACATTTTATCAACGTAATATGAAAGGATCCAATTTTATGTAACAATTATAATTTATTTAATTCGATTTGCACAGGGAATTTGACGTTTAATAATTAATTATAATATTTTGTTCCGCTTTAAACTGACAAAATTAAATTGACACTGAATGATTAGTGCAACATAGACTATTTATGACATAAATTGAGATCTTTGAAGGTAAAAAACATATCATATATATATATAATTAATTTTATAATGCCATAATTACGTATTAATCAATTAATTAACTGATGATTTATCACCATTTAGCTGATAATGTATTGAATTATTATTAATATCATTATGTAAAGCATTGTTGTCTTTTTTTCTGTTATGCTCGAAACTGCCAACATCCAAAACAGACAATAAATTGCAGAAATGTTGTTTTATTATTTTAATTTTTTTAATATATATATATATATTTATGTAAATAATATATATGTATATTGATGATCCTTACATAGCACGTGGTAATTAATTTGCGAGGCCAAATGTTTAATATTTAAACTTAATTAACAAATAATGATATTAAAATGTACAATTTTCAATTATTTTTTGTTAAATTATTCCTTCTCTTCTTGTAATTTAATTTCAACTTTTTTTTTTGATATGCAACTACGATAACGACTATAATAACATTTATTTAAAAATAAAGATTTTCTATATTTATTTGTCTTTCGTTAATTTCTTTGGGCTCTTTAGTTCTTTTTTTTTTTCATCAATAATTCATCGAATTGACGATTTTTTTCTCGCTCTTTTTTTCTTCTTTAAACACATGAAATATTTTCTATTTAAATTCACGCGAATCTAACAATTCAGACTAAGGCACTTATATCACGTGTCAAAATGATAAAAAATTATTTTTTCAATAATTTTACGAATGAGGATAGAAAAGAAATTTTAATTATTGAGTTTGTTGAAGAGTTCGTAAAAGTTAATTGCTGGAAAAAACGATTTTATTTGAGATTTTATTCTTTCTTATTAATTTGTATAAAATTTTTTTTGATATCTTTATTGAATATTTGAAGGAACACAAAAGAATTTTTTACTGACTTTTAGGAACGTCTAATAATAATTTAAAAATTAATTTATAATAAAACAATTCAATAAGAAGAAATAAAATCTAAAATGTTCCCTTCTCTTCCAGCTTATTTAATTGGAGCTACTCTTCAATTGTTCCATTTCTTTTTTTTATTGTTTTTTATTGTTTGTTGTATTTGTTGCTTTTTTTTTTTATATCCAATGATTTTGTTTCCTGGACTTTTATTTATATTTGTTGATGAAGTAGAATAGGATGAAGATATTCTGTGATATTTTTTTGTCAAATTAATTTTGTCTGTTGTGTTTTTATAAATAAAAAATATTTTGAACATATGGCCTCGCAAAATACGCGTGCGAAAATGAACAAATGACGCGACACATGCCGCATGGCTTGCCAAATAAACTTCGCGATATTAATTATTTATATATTGTTTATAATGCATTTGAGAACACGCAAGTTTATTTGGCAAAAGGCTCTTTAAATAATCAGAAAAAAAAATGACGAAGAAAAGAAGCCTCTCTGTGAGGATATGCGCGTTCAATTCAAGTCCCATCTTTAATTATAAATTATTAAGTTGATGATAAATTTCAATTAATAACTAAATATTATTCAATTATGTGATATTATTTGATACAGTTTTGTTATCACACTGGTAGCAATGATGATATTAAAAAGATGGTGACCGGGAACTGAAGGCCCACTTAGTGCGTTCGATTATATTTTTCTTTTATTTGTTTAAACGTTTCAGGGTGGAAGGTGGGTAATCTTTTATAAAATTTATTAAACAACCGAACATGCAATATTTATTTGCTAAGAGATCTTTCACAAAAAAAAAAGGTTTCACAGTCAATAATAAATAGAAAATTAAATTATAACAATAAAATATGTTCACTTTTCATGCATCAAAATAGTTTATTAATTATTTATGTAAAATTAAACAATCACAAATAAAATATTAAATATTGAATGAACGGTTGTTAAATTGCATAACTTATTTTATTAAGTGGAGAAATAATTAGAAGATCAATAGAATAAAAATCATCAGCAAAGAGCTTTCATGCTATCATGCCAAATTGTTGATGTAACATGCGAGCTTTTTTTTTTATTCCATACAAACATTTGTTCCATGGATAAAAAATCTAGTCACGATATTTATTATAAAATAAATTAAATCGTTTGCATTAGCACAATCTTCAATAACTCACAATAAATTCATAAATAATAATTTACAAATAAAACAATAATGATAACGAGAATAACAATTGTATTTGTAATTTATAATGAAAAATAATTTAATAAATATTGAGTGTCTTGTTTTTAATAAAATATCGTTCTCATGCCAGAACTATAATTAATTTAAAATGAAACATAAACAAGAAATAATAATATTGATTGAAATCAATCTAAATTAATTTTACTTTGCATTTATCGACTTCCAAATATAATCGTAGTAATATTGTTATTCAATAATAATAATTAAATAATATAAACAACAATAATAATTGATTGATTAAAAATAATAGAACAATGCATGAAAAATTATAATAAACAGAAATATAAAATCTAAAAAATAGTTTCGCTTTGCGATTTGATAAATCCTAAAGATTTCATTCCACACCTAAATATCAATGTCTTCAATCTAATTACTTTTTCTATCTACGCAAAATTATATTAAACAGAAAAAAAAAATGAAAAATAGTTTTTTCTTTGTTTTAAATCCAACCAAAAATTATTTTACTATTTTAACAATTTCAAACAATTCAATTTCATTGATATCGTTGTCATGAATATAAACAAATCTGCAAATAAATTATTTACAAAAAAATTTCTTTTGGTTGGATTTTATATTATATTTTTCCTTTTTTTTTTCTAATTTTTATTAATTAATTTGTTTTTTGTTCCTTTTTTTTTTTCTTTTTTTACTTTTTATATTGTGTTGACACAACTAATTAGTGGACATGCGATAAATACGCCGTGACAGACGTTTTATCAAAGCGCGATTTATCAATCTGTATCTCATCGGGGTGTGGGAAATTTGGATTTGAACAGAATTTTTAGATGGAAAAAAAATATTTAATTATACTGGAAAAATAAAAAGTCTAATCACGATAGGCAAAGATAAAATTGCAGTAAAGTATTTTTACTGTTTCTATTAATTAAAAAACTGTAGTGGTTCATTATTTATACGAATATTAATATTCAATAATGAATTGTTAATATATTTAATAATAAATATTTGATTTTATCAATGAAAGAAAAAATAACTACGAATATTATTTTCACTATAATATTTTCTAAAATATCTAATAACCAATTAATAAACAAAATTTTATATTCTATATATTTTTCAATGGCTATTTAAATTCAAATAATGAATTAATACTGATAAATATAATATAAGATTGGAAAGAAGCTTCAAGAATTGATGAAATAATTGACAATATTAAAAACCGTACTGTCAACTTCATCTTATTGCTCTGCCACTATTTTTTTTTTACTTTAACTATTTCTGCTGAATTTTTTGTTTTCTATTGAATAATAGAAATATAAGAATAGCGAGGTATAATAATTAGGGAATGTGAGATAGTCTGGAGAAGTACAGTGATAATCACAGCGACCTACAAAGCAAGCCTGGACTTTTTGAAATTGTATTGAGGATGAGGATTGTTGTTAGTATTAATAGGAGAATGGCATTTGAATGAGTGGATTGGGATACTCGATTGCACTTATCTTCCTCACAGAAACACATGTGACCAGTGCCGGTACTTTCCATCATGCACACGTGATCCACCATGAATAAGTTTATTTGTAATTGTGATGTACAGGTACGTCGTACGCTCTCGTAGGCTGTGAACAAAAAAATATAAATGTAAATAGATGGATAAATAAATGAATAAATGAATAAATTAATAAATAAATACTTTTCTTTATTTATGTGGAAATGAATTGATTGATTGAATGATCAACAATACTGTAATTAATTGAACAATTGATTTATCAATTTAGTTAATTAAATAATAAAAAATGAACAATGGTTTGATTGATAGAATGAAAATTCGATTGATTAATCAATCAAATAATTTATTTTTTATGATATTTATTGAAATTGAATAATTTATTAGAAAATTATTATGACTATTGTTATTAATAATAAAGAAATTTTTGACAAAGGTTTTTATTATGAGTTGGATGTTGTTATTGAGTTGATAATTTTGTTTTTGAATTAGTTGTGAGTTTGGAATTTTTTGACAATGAATTAAATTCATTGTTGACTCACGTGATTTTGCATTTCGAACCATTTTCACACAACATCCATTGCATGTCATTAATGGTGGTTGATCACGTGGTAATGCAGTGTAATTGAATGGATCTTTGCAGCGTAAATCTGTCCATGAGTCACACTCGTAACAGTAAACGGTGCGTGCTGATATTATTGAAAAGGAAGTAATGAAATTTTATTAGTGTTAATAATAATTGCAATTGTTTATGTTAAAAATTGTCAGTGTCAGCTTTAACTAATGATTTTTCGAAATTAATTCATAATATTGAGATATTTTTATAAAAAAATACTCACTTTGACATTCTGCATGGCAGACATTGGTGATGGCTAATAAAATTGCCACTGAAAAAAAGAACAGAAATATCAATTGATTTATATTTCATAAAGAAAATAATATAATTAGTGTAAATAATCAATTAGATCAATGAAAATTTGCTAAAGAGAATTTTATTTTTGGGTTTTAGAAACAAACAAGAAAATAATAAATATTCTGTTAATAGAAATAATCTACTAGATTTCAAACAAAAGTATCTAATTAGAGATCAAAATAAAAAAATTAATCTATAAACATCTACATAATTGTGTAATAATCTGTTAATTATTCTTTTTTTAAATTATTTTCTGATTCTACTAATCTTATTTTCATCTCATTTCTTTGTTTCATTCATAAACTTTGTCATTTTTGACTTCTTTCTTCTACGAATAACTCACCTGTACACGTTGGAACCTGTTTCAACCTGTTCTCAAAAATGTGTATTCACATATTTCCAATTTACATTTACAAATTAAATATATATTTTTTATTATTATATTAATTATTGTATTTCATTTGATTCAATGTTAACTCATCCATACAATAAATAAATATATTTGATAAATAAATAATTAATCCCCAGTAAAATAATAGCAACAAATTAAATTGATGTAATATGAATAAAATTCAATGTAAAATTTTCTTTTCATTTTAGAGACTTTCTTTTTGTTTATTGTTAAATTTTTTTTTTTTTCATTAGGGGATTAAAACGAACCTGCTATAACGCAGTCTGCCAATGCTGTCGTAGATTTCCACTTGGCCATGTTCACTCAAAATCACAAAGTCTACTAATTTATCTTGCCAACCTTACACGTAAGCAACATGTGATGTGTTTGATCGTATAAGTTGAGAATCCACATTAACGACCACGTGATTCACAATTTAATTGGATTATCACGCAACTTTGTATTGTGACCTTCTGATTGACTTTAACCCTGAAAAAAAAATATATTTACTTACACATTCATATTGAGAACTTGATTATGTAAACAATTATTTAATAAACATTCAATAAATATAATAATTAAAGGATAATAATTTATCATTTACGACATTGAAAATTCATCAATGAAAAAAACGAAGTTCAACAATGTCACTTTGAATATGTATTGTACCCACAATTATTGATTTAAAAATATAGTTTTAGTTTACACGATAGCTATATTAATACAAATTAAGAATCTTTTTGATTTTTTTAGTTACAACATTTCCAAGATTTTTAATCACTTGCGCCATGAAGCTTTTTCTACTTCATCATCTTCACATTGAAATATAACATCAAAATTATATTTTTCTCTTCAATGATATAAACGTTGTCTTCTTGACAAAAGGGTTGTTGTTATGTTATTGTTATCAAATATCACTGGATCATAAAGAAGAAAAAAAAACCATTTGAATAATAATATGAAAACTGTTGACCCAGAAATTCTTTACTGAATAAATTGGTAAATAAATCATAACCAAGTATGAACGTAGTGAATTTTTTCCTCATTATTTTATCATGATAAATCGACTAAAATCACTTACTGTCTTTTCTCATGTGAATTGTTCAACTGCAATTGGCTGTTGAATGATGAAAATTCCATTTAATTATCAACAATTAACAAAATAAAAATGATAATGAATAACAACATTAATATAAACGATCTAAATATCACTGATAGCATTAGCAAATGTTGATGCAACAAAATAAATGTTGACTGACCTTACTAGTAATTATTAGAGCTGTGCTTTGGCAAGCTTCTACTTTTTATGCACATTCGTCTGATGCAGATAATTGCATAGTGACATTCAGTAGAATTACCTTGTTGAGTCGTTACTATTTCAATTGGCAATTAATCGTACATGTTACAAATGTGAAAATTCATTAACGTATTTACGTCTTTGTTCATCAGTATATGTATTAATATTTGTGTGTAATTTCATGTGCAACAGCATCAATAAGGTCACAGTTAATTCAAATTAGATTCACACAAATACATTTGTGAATGGCACTCGTCCAAATTACAGAAACATTTTTATTATTTTTATTATTTGATGTGATATAATTGTTGTTAGTTGTGTGAGGTTATTCTTATGGTTTTTTTTCACGATTCACAATTATGAAAAGCATTTATAATACACTGTGATATTTTAGTGGATGTTGTTATTTGTAAAGTTAATTTATCGTCGAACATATTAGACAATTAACCTGGAATTAATTAATAATGAATTTTCATATATTTAAAATTATTTTTCATTGTTTTATTCAACAGTGATTTATCATAATTCAAATATATTCATTTTATTATTTGTTTTA
This sequence comes from Meteorus colon, assembly GCA_030523085.1. Taxonomy (NCBI): domain Eukaryota; kingdom Metazoa; phylum Arthropoda; class Insecta; order Hymenoptera; family Braconidae; genus Meteorus; species Meteorus colon. The sequence goes on from JAPYZH010000289.1 coordinate 53,002, forward strand.
ATTCAATTTTTTCTTCACATTAATTCAATATTAAATTCAGAGAAATATGAAAAGTTATCAAACACACAAAATTAATTGTACACATATTTTTTATTTCAATTGTTATTATATTTAGTGATTATAATTGTGTAATGTAATTTTAATTTATTTTCTTCCTCTTCGTCATTTCGATTGAACGTGTAGAACAGTGGCATCGATCCAACCGTATGCGCTACCTGCATTATGCCAAAATATCGAAAAAAATATGCATAAAGGATTCTGCATTGAATTTCACGTATAACATACAAAGCAAATTTCTCAATTAAATAAATCAACAACCAATATAACTTTCGCAATAAAATTAAATTTTATTCTTAGAAAAAAACACTTTATTAAACAATCATGCATTAATTTCTACCAAACAAATCCAACAGAAAATTATAAATAATAAATAACAGCAGAATAAATAACAAAATCACTAAATAAAAATTCTTGCAGTATTTTTTTTATCAAATCCTCAATTTATTGTACTCGCTGAACATAAACCAAATTATTTTTGATAAAATAATGTAAAGTACACAGTTGATAATAAAAGAAAAATGAATTGTATGAAAAATAAAATTGTGTGACTAAATGTGATTTAATTATTCAATACTATTTTTCGGTTTTATTATTCGATCAATTAATTCACTCTTATCACACTCGATAGAATACTGTCATGGAACAGAATGCAATAGTAAATATATATACATGTACATGTATATATACAAATATATATATATATATTGTGAAGCTTTGGAGCTTTCAACGCCCACTGTTTAATGTGTTAAGAGTGACGACCCAATGTCTAGTCCACTCACTGCATCATAGTGCACACACTGAATTCCTAACCGTTGTGCACAACACATTATGTGACGGATGGTTTTTTTATCATCATCAACGTCAGATGGCGCTCAACACCCAAATGTAAAAGTCTCTTTTTGGTTAAAGCTCTCATTACCTTCGTCTTTCTCCCTCCTGTTTGCTTTTCGTATACTCTAACGCGATTGCGCAGTTGTACAAAATTTCAATTCACCCTCCTGACATTTTGTTATATGACCAAATAGCAAAAATCAATATTATAAAGTACACTGCAATATATGTTGGTACGACTATCACGTGGATGGTCATTTCTGCGCAGGTGTAGTAATGACATGTGACAAATGGCGCATGGAGGAGAATGAGCTTGCGGATTATGAATAGAAAGATTTTTATCTCTACTGAATGAGCTTTGGTAACCAAATTATTGAAATGATTCAATTCAATGTTTTTTACTTATTACAAAATTTTTAGGTTATGTAAAATGGTATTAAGTTTTGAGTGAAGTGGAGATGAATTGGTTATGTTACAGCTCTGATCAAAAAGTAGCATTTCAAACAAATAAATTCCTAGTTAAAGTCCAATGTCAGTAGCATTTTTGAACATTTAAAAGCATCAAAAAAGAGTTCAGTTCAAATCAATTGATGACGATATGACAACTCTTGACTAGCTCTTTTCATGTCCAATTTGCCTCCCTAAAAATACTCATCACAAATGAGGATTTGTATCAATTCACCGATCGATCATCAACCAATCTATGATTGACTATTTTGATTTCCGATATTTTTCTCTATTATTGCTTGATCAATTAATCAAACAAAAAGTTGAACCTGCAGAGAAAAAAAATAGAGGGGGTATTACAATGGTAATAAGTGTATGTCAACATAAAAGAGTATAAAAAGAAAGAGACAAAAAAATAATAAGAATAATAGTAACAATGTTTACGATTGAAAATGAATTACATGTTGCTATCGCGTTAACACGTTCATAAAATCAAATTGATATTGAACATTTGGTGGGAACAAAATGGAGCGAAATAGAACTTTGTATATTCATGCGAGCTTAGTCGTTTATGTGCAATGGTAAACTGAAGACAGTAAACTGGGAATAACATAAATAAGTGAATGGAATAAAAGTAAATTGCCCCTCTCACAAAGTTGAAATAGTGAAGGTGGAAGAAATAAGATAATTATTTCTTTGTGAATCTTCTGTTTGTTTTCTAAGAACAAAACAATTGTCAACTATTTTTGAATTCAATAATAAAATATGAATTCAAAAGTGTATGTGAAATTATTATTCGCTATAATGACAATAATCAACCGATGTCACAGTGTGCACTGTAAGTTATTTTTGTACAATGTCTAAATTACATATAATTAATATATTTATTTATATATGTGTCATTTGTTTATTTGTATTTATTTTATTATTTATAATAGTATTTATATTATTAGAATTAGAATGAAATAATTGTCAGCCAGGATTATCAGTGGATAATTTGCATTTTCTGTTTGCATTAATCGTAAATTAAATTGCAATTAGAATTTGTGTGGCAATTGAAGTGTCAAGTGTGATATGGTAAATTTAATTGTCGTAAAATAAAATTATATTGGGAAGGAGAGTATGAATAAATGGTGAATTTTCATCTCTGTAACCAGTCTATGAAAAATAATTCAGGCGAATTTTTCACGCGTCAAAAATACAATGGAGAAAAATAATGGAATGCATTGACAGTAGTAAATGGTAAAGCTCATTGCTCTTTGTGACTGTGTTAGGTGTACATTTCAGTATCAGGATTTATATAAAAGTCCACCAAACTGGTAAGCAGATAACAAAAGAATTACGCTTGATTATTCATTATCGATAGAATCATTATTATTAATAATAATAGTATGAAACGAATAGTAAAGGATGAAGAAAATATGAATAAAAACAAAAAAGAAAAAGAAAATTCTGGAAAGAGCGAAAATAAAATTGTGAATAATGTAAAAATATAATTGAATAGATTAAATGAATTGGTATTATTGATAGGTACAATAATGAATTTACAGTGACCAATGAACGTTCCAAAGATTGGTGGATAATAATTTTGTGAACATTTGTTGATCAAAGACGATATGCAATGGTCAAATTTAATCTGGCTTTGGCTTATTATAATAATAATTCCAACATTATATGCTCAGGACGATATTGACGGTAATATCATTGATAACAACGATGATGAAAAGGAGATGGGAGAAATCGGTAAACTGTTTATTAATATAAACAAATAAATAAATAAGTGAATGAATGAATGAATAATATGAAAAAAAAAAAGAAAAAAGAAATGATTAATAACGATAACAAAAATATGAATATTTTTTGGAGATTGAGAAAAAATAAATAAAATTTAGATTATCGAAGCATAATTACGTGATAACAATAAATCCTTAGATAAGTAACAAGACAACAAAATAAAATTGTCCATTGCAGCGTATGCCAATGCATCACGAACGGATAGATCTGATGGTCCACGCCTACTATTTCCAACGAATAAAGTTGTCCTAAATCAAATTCAAGGTGATATTAACAGTTTGAGACAAGGAATGCCATTTTTTACGGCAAATATTTCTATGGTGGAACGAGAATTGGCTGGTTTAAAGCAGTCTCTTCAACATTACGTAATTGATGGTGGCGTATCTAAAAATGAATTTGCATCAATTAAGAAAAATACATATAGTATATCGAAGAGCGTTAATCAGGTCCAACGTGCACTGGATAGAGTTGAAAGAATGCTTCATACACTTATATTCAATGTAACCACAAATATATCTGGCTTGTATGAGAATGTACGTGGAAATTATGACGAATATCAGGAATTATCAACTAATTTGAGTGATGTATCTCAACGTATAAATGATGCCCATTCAATATGGCCATCGATGAAACATTACATGAATGCAAGTGATGCTAAATTACAGTTGATTACTTCTGGTCAAGATCGACTGAGAAATATCCTATTGCAACAAGGCCATCAAATACTATCGGAATTGGGAAGAGTTTCGCAAAAAATAGACATGACAGTCTATGAGGTCAACACTGAATCATCAAGGATGCATAATGAACTCGTCAACTTTCTTCTAACAGTATCGAATCAAGTTACGGATTTGCGTAGGATGATGGACATGCAGACAATAGGTATCCCGGGCTCATCCCAAAACTCATTAATAGCTCATCCGCAAAACCAATTAAACAATAATACTGCCAGTTCATCATTATTACATCAGCCAATAACTAACAATGGATATTCTAAATTCCCTAATAGCAATGACCCATCAACATTTCCAAATCCACCCCAGCACTATCGTACTCCTCCCAAATTACCACCGGTTACAGTTGGTAGTGTTGCCGGTACCGGAACATTCCATGCAATACCAGGTGCACATAATATAACAGGTAGTTTTGGTGGTGTTGGTAGTTTTATATTCTTTCCAAACTTTAACATTCCGAGTCTTGTTTCTGGTCATGCTGGAGACAAACCACCGCTGGCAGACATCTCTATCCATGAGAAACCCCCATTTCCCGAATTTCCAGGTTTTCCAGAAATTCCTGGATTTCCCAGTTTTCCTGCATTCCCAAATCCAGGCGCGCATCATCCATTACCATACGTTCCTGCTAAGGAACCGACTCAAGGTCAATTGCATCCAATATATCCCTCATACCCATCATACCCACCGATAATACCTGATTCATCATTACCTGGTGTATCCACCGATGGATTTCCAGGACCACCAGCGTATCCGGCCTCAACTAATGGACTGCCATCAAACGGAGGATCTTCACCAGCATATCCTGGACAACATCCGACATCGTCGCCGTATCCCAATGGGTGGGGTCAGAATGGACGACCAACTACACCATCATATCCAAGCTGGCAACCGTCACCGAATGGTAATGCCTTTCCACATCGACCTCCATCACACAATGGCATGAAGCCTCCAGTAAATTCAGGCTACCCCACTTCACCGCAATATCCACGGCCCAACGGACCATCTTATCCACCACTATATCCTGGTGGGCCACCACATCCTGAATCATATCCACCCGTGGGGCCACAGTATCCTGCAACAACCCAATCATATCATCCGAATGGGCATAATTCATATCCAGGACAATATACAGATCGACCTTATTACCCTGGTCAACATACGACACCTGTATTTCCCGGTTTTCCAACGACAACCCATGAGCCCCAATGGCCACAAACACCCGAGCCTCTTTTAATACCACCTGGCATACCTTTGGGTGACGGAGTGTATCAAGGCTATTGCGTTTGCGTCTGTGCATGTGACTGCACTTGTCATGCAGTACCTAACAGCTGGATACCAGACCAGATTGTTCTACCTACGACACAACCACCAGTAGCTCATGGTGGTCATAATAATATACACCCTCATCCACAACAGAATCCATGGGGTGGTAATCCGCAAAATCCGCATTATAGTGCGAATGGTCGCTGTAACTGTCTTTGTCCATGTCAATGTCCATCGCATATGCCTAGTACATATCCGACCTCACCATATGATAACTTCCAAAATCCCAATGTGCATGCAAATGGTTGGATGCCTCATCCATCTCAAAACGGCAGGCCACCTGATATATTTCCTGGCAGACCACCACATGATATGTTCTCTACTCCATCGCCAAGTGGTATGTTCCCTGGTCGACCACCATATGATCATCTTAGTGGCCAGCCAAATATGTACCCTAATTCACAACAGCAAAATACGCATCCTCATGGACAACCAGGCATGGGCGTGTATCCTCATGGACAACCGGGGATGTATCCTCATGGCCCACCACACGGTATATCTCCTACTGAATATTCAGATATTTCATCAGATTCATCGCTTAATACTTCAATATTACGTGAGCTGCGTGGAATTAAATTTGATGTTGATGCTGTGAGGGATGAAGTTATCACTGCAAGAGCTGCTACCATAGGTATCATGAATGACAGAATGGATGAAACTAAATATTTCCTTTCTGATATGCATCACGCCAATCTTGCTCACCATACGGACAATAAGAATATTTCAGAATCATTAACGCATAATGTCAGGAGCTTATTCCAAGATGTTTTTTATATGTTGAATACTTTAACGAATTATGCAATGGCTACGAGCGCAGGCATCGAGCAATTGAGTGAGTAATCTCCTGGTTTGGTGAATTTTTGTCTTCTACTCATGCAGAGTTGTATGTCAGAATTATTCAAATCTCCGTCAATGGTTCATTATTCAATTCAAACACCAGGATATTTTATTCATAATTTAACTTGTATATTTCGAATGAATGATGATGAATTTCATAAGACATTGGACACTCAGGAAATGTCGTTTTATTTTTCGTAGTTTGATGGTAAAGTGATTGAATGTCCATTATGAAAATGGTACTTTTATGGATTGCAGTTGCCAGCTGGATTATTTGACAATTGCTGGTTCAGTTTTTTTGTTAGTCGTCTTCTAGTCATCAGAATCCAATGAAGGGTACTGACAGTCATTCCAAAAATTGCAGGAATGTTTTCTATTCAAAACCAAATCCTGACAGTGATGAAAACAAGTCTGAATGCGATAGTGATTTGCATTATTGATAAAATTAATGAGAACTAATGAGTACCGGAAAAAATTTTTTGAACTCACTATATTAACGGGAATTTCAATAATTCTACTACACTCTTTGTATTTTTTTTTATTGCAACTTTTTCCTTCTACTGATACGTATGTTATATTGATAATGACACCATCGATGAATATCTGCAGCACAACACATGAAATATCCACAGCAGGGTCATCAACCATCTTATCCAAATTATCAATCAGTAAAAAGTAAAAATTATACGGAATTTTGGCATGAAAATCAACCATTCGGGCAACCTCCAAAGCGAGTTGGAAATAATAAAACAAACGTCGATTTGCGTCATGATTTTAATGTTGAATCACAAATAATACCAACAGTTAATACTGGAATGAATGAAATATCGCAAAATGATAGTGATACTGATCAATGCAAAGAAGAAAAGCCAAGTATTGAAAATAAATTGAAATCAACTGTCAATCGTTCCGAACAATTTGAATCGAATAATACAAGAGTTAATTGTAATAAAGGTAAAAATATAAATACAATTAATAAATAAAGGAAATATAATTTTGATAAATATTCAAGGGAGGTGATAAAATTGATTTATATTTTACAGATTTTGTACATGATTTTTGAATATTGAATTATTAGAGTTGAAAAATTAGCTGCATCTTGGCTGACAATTATATTGAAACAAAAAGAATAAAACAGCAACAACAATAATAAAATAAAAAATGAATGAAAATGAAATTGTTTGTCATTATTGCCTGAAGAATTCCATTAAAGGATTAAGATTCAATTTACAGACGATGATTCGTTTGAAGAAATCGGTCTTCCAGATGTTGATAAATTATTGAATGATGAAGATCGGTTCACTGCTATGGCTATGGATAAGGGATTTCGGCCTTTTCGTAACAGATATGTAGAGCGAAGTCATCATATGAACCGTCCGCGAAAATTGAAATCAAGTAATGAAAATATATAATGAAACATTTAGAAATTATGCGATTTTTCAAATTATCATTAATTTATTATTTGTTTTAATATACTTTTCAAATATTTTATTCATGTGTTTCAGGACATCGTCGTCGTCGTCCATATCGGAAGCATCATCGTCGTCCATTTATTAATTCAATGCTATCGCGATTAATATCACGTTTACCCCCACCAATTTCTATGTATTCACCACCAATGATTCCAATGTTTCCTAATTTTAATTCGTTATTAGCAAATCTTGGTGTACCACCAATGGGCCATGCAATCTCTATTCCAAATCCACATTACAAAATGAAACCTATGATGCAATATAATATGCTACAGAATATACCAAATTTACAAAATGTACCAAATTTACCAAATCTTCAAAATATGCCGAACATGCCGAATATGCCAGCTATGCCAGCTATGCCTAATGTACCAGCTGTATCAAATATGCCGGGTTTACCAAGTCTACCAAGAGAAATTTTATCAGCAGCACAAGAGGGTAAACCATTTAGTGCTTCATATGCTGATGGTCAGGGTAATCAGTGGAATATTAATGTCAACAACAGACGTTTTTCACCTCAAGATGACATTGCAGACGATGATGATGATGTTGATGATGATGATGATGATGATGATGATGTTGATGATGTTGATGTTGACGAGGTTAAAACTGAAAATTTAGATTCATTAAATGATTTAAATATTGATTGAATTAAAAAGTAGAATTAGTGGATGTAGAAAAAATTCATAGTTAGATATAAATTAAAATTTGTTTTGTGTTTTTCAATTTAATTCTATTCTACTTTTGTCGACATAAAGCACATCACAAATACTCTTAATTATCCTTTCCTATATTTGTTTTCGTTATAAAAATAATTCAAACATGGGTTTCAAGGGATATTCTTTACAAAAATTCAAGTTGATTATGGAATTAGGACTTAATAGATGATTTAATTAAAACCAATTGGACCCAGTTCTATTTATAGAAAGTGAATTATTCATTAATTCTTTTTTTTCTTTGTTAATAAAAAAAAGGAGGGAGAAGAACGAAAGTTGAGACGAATCTAAATTTTTAGTCATTTCTGTCTTACTTTTATATTAAGGGGAATATCTTTTAGTGATTTAGATTCAAATGAAAATTTAAACAAATGTAAAAACAATATATCAATTGTATCAACATATTTTATTCATTTTTTTATTCTGCACATGCCTTGTTTTTTCCTTTAGCATCAATCCAATATTCACATAATAATTATTATCATTAATTTCTTATTGTTTATAATGTTTTGCCTGAAAGCTCTTACAAATTTATACAATTCTTATCGCAAATTTTTGATTCGCTTCAAATACGTCAATAAATCAATTTGGTGATTTACAATTGGTTTCAATTTGATATTATCATTGTCCGTTAATAATTCGTGCAATTGTGTGTTGATTGATTTTCTCAATTGAAAGTTATCATCAATTGAACGTTGAATTCTTATCTCAAAATTTTCATTATCAAAATTCAATTCATGCGTCACCTTTGGAATATTTTGTGGTATATGATGTTTATAAACGATACCATTTGATGTTGATTCAAATCGTTTGTTATTGTTATTAATATTATCATGTGTAAAATCACGATTTTTTTCATTAAATTCAAAATTATTTTTACTTTCTTTGTGATTATCATTATGAATGTTAAATTCATTTGTGTCATGATTAATTGATGTTAAAATTGCAGCATTTTCTAAATTATCATCTGTTTGATGTGAATTACTTCGTTTCAAGATATTACCATTCATATTTATACTCATGTTGTCAATATTAAATCCTGATGAATTTATTTGTTCCAATGCTATTTGTGGATTTTCAATTATTTTTTCAACAGTTTTAAAATCATCAACTTCAATATTAATTGGTAAAACTATTTTATCATCATCACGTAAACTATTTGATGTGGAAGTTTCATTATTGTTAAAAATATTACCAGAATCTAAATTATCTTTAGAATTTTCAGAAATATTTATTGAATTTGTACTATTGCAAATTGAATAAACTTGACCATCAATATCGATAAAAATTATTGATGAACAATCATTAGATGTAGAATTTTTTTTTATCATGTTCAAATTATTTTCCCTTGCTGGCAATTTTCTTTGCAATAATTGTTGATAATTATTGTTATTATCGTTATTATTTGATATGATTGGAAATTGATTGAAAATTTGTTGCTTTTCTGATGGGATTGGTAATGACAATTGATCATAATTGTCATTCGGTTCGTTGGTTAATTTTTGTCCACATATTCTTCCATTTTTATTGTCACAATCAGAATTATCAGAATATTTCATGGGGTTTAATTCACGTGGAAATTTATTCCAATTTTTGTTACTATTCAAATTATTATTATTCATGTCATTCCAAATACTCAAATCGTTGAAGTTGAATTTAGAATATTTTCTATTGTTTTTATTTCTGCTTCTTATTGGCCAGACTGGACGTTTTGTTGTTGTAATAATATTGTGATGTTGATGATATTTTTTCAGATTTATCCAATTAATAAAATTACGTCGTGAATAATTTGGATTATTTCGCCTTTGCATATTTCTTGAATTTATATCTGAGGGGAATTTGGAAATTATTTGAGATATTGAATTAGAATTTTTTGTATTGGATGATGTGCGATGTGAAGATGTTGAAATTCGCTTTTTCTCTTCACGTAATAATTCAGGCAAAAAATTTTTTAGTGTTACTAAACCACTCTCCAATTTATTCACATGACTTTGTTTACGTATTCGCTCTAATTGACGTCGAAAATCTGATGTTAATTGATCAACATTGATATTTGATTCAGGACTCTCTGGTATAATGATTGATATTATATTTCCAACGTCTATTGATGCTTTTGTCATTATTGGATTTGTTGCTGTAATTTGTAATATATTTTGAAAAATATATTTTTGTTTTCCAATTTTTTTAGACCATTAATAATTCAAAAAGAGCATTCTAATGATAGATTTTAAAAAACAATTTTTCAAGGGAAAAAAATGATAAATAAAATTGTAATTCACTAATTTCATTTTTATCATTCCAACTTTTTTATTTTTTCTATTTTTAATTTTTATAAATTATTCACTTACCAATTGTTAATTTAAACATCCAAAATATATGTGGAAATAGAACTGAAATTGTAACCAAATTCATTATTCTCATATTCTTCATGGTTCTCCAGCACAATGTTAATAAGGACTGTTTAATTGAAAAAAATTCAATAATGATTGTGGTGGAAAATCGAGCACGATTATTCAACAAATGATATTTATTGAATTCGACTTAATTAATAATGGGGCAATAATTCCAATTAAATTAGTAAACAAGAAATTTTATTGGTTTTTTCAAATGATCAACAAATATTTTTGCAATGTTTGTTTGCTTTATTGAGTAATTAATTTGTAAATCCATTAAGATTTCATGCAATCTCATCTTAATTATGTTGATTTTGTCGATTTAATAGTTAATTATACATCAGGATAAATCTTTAAAATTATTTTAAATGTTTCACCACTAACTTTCTCGTTATTATATAGCAACACAGAGAATCATGATATCGAGGATTGTAGTGCTCTTACTTATCGGCTACTGTATTTTTCATAAATATATCGATGCTACTACAATTTATAAACAGGTGTCACTGATCAATTCGATCTTGAATCTCAACACGAACGATTTTACCGACTGATCTATATTTTCATATTATTCATGAATCAAAAATTGAATTCTTAATAATCAAATCCAAATCTGTGGTGGAATTCTAACGATGATGTCACGATGAATAAAATTGAAAAATTGTAAAATTTATAATTCAATGACACTATTACATACGCAACATGATTTTATAATTCTTAATATTTACGTAATAACTTTGGAATGAAAATGAACATGGAAAAGCTGAACAAATAAAAAAAAAAAATAATTGAATAATAAATAAATTAATTAATTAATGTATTTTATAAAAAAATAACAAAATAACGATTTTGTCTTTGTTTACCAATTTCTGTTTCATTTTTATTAATGACTTTAGTTCATTTAATTGACTTAGCATAAACAAGTTTTGTTAATAAATAATAAATGAACAAAAAAATACCGAATTTCAAATTCATCGTCAAATTAAACAAAAACAATAAAAATCTCACGGTTTACCTACCGTCTAAAATTATATAAATTATATAAATTACTCTCAACATTAATCACCACAATATCCCTATGTTTATTTATATTTATAATTTAATCGAATGAGACACGCAATCGTTTCATCTCTCAATTTCAATTCATACCTTATTTTCCTTTCCTTCAATAATAATTATTAACAAATCATTAAAAATGATCAAATAGTTACCAATTAAATATTGTAAATAATATCCTTTGCGTTTTGCACTTCAATTCGGTATACCAAAAAAAAAACAATAAGAAAACTTAAAAATAATAATCAAAATAAAAAAAAAATAAACCACTGAACTGAAAATAACAGTCGTGTTATGACGCGTAGACGAGTACAAAGTCCAATGTGAATTGCCACGAGGCTTAGAAAATTGATGTTGAGGCAGAAATCAAAAAAAAAATTCCAATATTTGCAATAAAAATGAATAAAAAACGATTCAAATGAATATTTACGTTTGAATTTTTAAATATAAAAAGTGCATAGAAAAATAACAAAACAAAAATCGACAGACAACAATGAAATTGAGTTTATTTATAAATCTATTCATTTTTTTTCTTTTTCTGGGATTTTTTTCTCCATTTATTCAACACAAGTATTATGTCATAATTAAATTAGATATAATTAGAGACCCCTAGCGTAGGAAAAATACAATACAGTAAAGAAAAAACAAATTATCTCTACTTTTATTTCCAAAAATAATGATGACCGGTTATGGATAGGTATTAAATCGTCATTGTATCAAGGTTTTTATCATCATTATAGAAATTTCTCCTTGTGTATTAGACCTGCTAACACACTCTACACATTACAACAGGTATGCGACAAATATATATAATGCATACTCATTGGTATCAGTGTGAGTCATTATGTGTGTTGTATTCGTGGAGAATGTGTAGAGGGGAGTTTAAGTTCCTATCTGAATACTAAAAGTTGAACGGCCGTCTAGAGAATCCGTCAGTCTGCAGCCCACACGATCACAAGTACGTACGTTTGTACAAATATATAACTTTTAAAAAACGTAAATAAATATATGTAAATAAATAAATGAGTTAATTATTTATTCAGATATATATTTCATTATATTATATCAATAATCAGGTACGCATGTCACTCGGTCATTTGATAAAATTTTATCATGTAGTAAACGTGACTTCAATATCGATCATTATTTTCTGTTTTATGACATTAATCGAATGGAGAATAAATTGTTTATTGTTTATAGGCGAACAGCAATTGTTTTGATATTTGTTTTTATTTTACGTGATTATTTCATTTGATTGACAATGGCTCGTTAAAAATTTTGTGATTAGATATTTTTTTAAAATGAAGTTAGTGGGTTTTTTAAATTGTTTACTCTAGTTGTCATTTTTTGGTTCATTAATTTTAATGATCAATTCGATTTTAAAGTTGACAAAATGTCTGTGTTTGTTTTATTTTATTTTTGACACAAATTCATCATATTTATATTTTTATTGTGAGATTATTTTTTGTTGTGTTTCTGTTTGTGATATTGAATAAGTTGAAAAACTGAATTATGTTGGTGGATTTTGTTGTAGTTAATTATGTTTTATAATTGTAAATATTTATTTATGATTTATAAAGACAATTGTGAATATGTGAGTGGAAAATTAAGATGTCATGAAAAAATTGACCTATTTCCTAATTTTTTATCAAATTAATAGTGACAGATAAAAGAAGATAAGTGTAAACACAAAAGTTTTTTTTTATATAACAAAAGGAAATGTTGGAAAATTTTTATTTGAAAATATTAAAAATTACTGTTAGTTATAAAACTCTATACACGAGTTTGTGAATAAAATTTTTCTTTGCTTGAAATAATTACGGAATAAATAAAGTGGTTAACCTAGGAAACAGAAAAATTATAGAAAAAAAAAAAAACACGTTTCAATTGAGATTCAAATTTAAATTTATTCATCGTCATTCAGAATAAATTGAAAATGCATAATGAATTATCACAATTCCATTCAATTTAAATAAATATGTAAACAAATATTGCTGAGCTTTGCTCAATTTCAATCTGTTGTGATGTAATGATTGACGAAACAAAGTTCGTTAAATAAATTATTTATCAATTAGGAATCAGAAATATGTTCACAATTTAAGGGGGGAAAAAAAGCAATTGAAAGAAACATTTTCCTAATGAAAAATCATTTGAGACTGACAATTAAATTTTTATTCTCCACCAGGTCTTTATTAATTATGATAAAATTTCATTGCAATGAAAGTTGATCTTTGCATTCTAAATTTAAGACAAAAATATGCTGACCAAGTGTATTAACATCGCTTAACACTTCTCCCTAGAAAAAAGAAACAATAAAATAGTAAAAGTATAAAATTAAAATGTTCCCTTAAATAATTTTCAAATTTTCCAAAACTAAACACCAAAATTTTCATCGGAAAAAAATTGATAAATATCTTAAAATTATAGTAAAAATAACATTTTGTTTGTCTCCTTAAATATTTCCTTTTAAATAATCACAAAAAATGAGTCATGTCTCGTTGAAAGTGTTCTTGACACAGCCGACCACTATTATGGTAGAAAAAACCAGAAATGAAATAAAAAAAATAATAAAGCGTCGCGCCCACCGCACAGACTATACCACATCGTCGCGAAATCGTGTATGGCATTTTTGCTTCGTTGTAGATATACTTGGTCAGAGCGAATCCGGTTCGTTGCCACGATGTCGAGCCCCTTTTCAATGGTTATTTTAGTTAGCGTATTCATATAGTTCTATACTCGTGGCCGCCAATTCATGTTTATTATTCAATAGACATAACGAATTTTGTAAGAGCGTTTCATCTTCCAAACAGACGCATATACATCTCAAGAATTTAACAAAGTACTTTCATGATCTAATGGACTGATGCAAATAATATTCAACCTGCATTAAAGTCTGATACAATTTTATTATAATAACATTTTTGGTTTCTATTTATTTGTTTTATTTATTTCCTTTTCTCGTTTGTAATTAAACTCAGTCTCTCGCCTCATTTTATTGGTTCTCCTTCTCTTCTTCATCGGTATTTATGTGATCTTTCTGTAGAATGGCACACACTATCGCAATTATTACTGTAATATGGCATCAACTGTAACGTGAGATTCAGTCATTCCATGAGCGTTCAATTGGAAGTATCGTGAGCAACATTTTCTCATATTTTTCATATAATTTACAGTGTGATCTACAGGTGTTTTTTGTTGGTGTTTTTCTATCATTTTATTTATCGTTCATTTTACAAGTATGCAATTTTGTTTATTTGTTGATTTGTTTATTCATTTAAATGTTAATGCTTTGGAATAGGTTCTTAAAAAAATTGTTTATTGAAATTGGTTTTCAGAGTTGTGTGGGATGGTGAATATTTTCTTGTTGGTTTTGACGATGGTTAATTAATATTCGTCATAGGTTTTTAGATTTCCGGTTTGTTTAGATTTCTTTCATGTTATTATAAATTATTTTTATAAATTCATTTAGACATTGTATTGTAATTTATTTAATGAAAATATTGAAGTCATAATAGATTTGATATAGAAAAAAAATTCAGCAAAAATGTGCTGATAAGTGAATTTGTCCAGTTTCGAATAAACAAAATGAATGAATGAACTAAAAAATGTTTGTTAAACATTTCAACACAGATTTTTAAAATATTAAAAGATGTTTGGATTGCACTAATGTCTTCTTAATCTCGAAAATAATAAAAACAAAACATCACTTCATTTCACTAAATTCATAATCACACCAAAAATAAACTTGATGGTGTTCACACAAAGAAAAATAATCAAAAATTTGAATAATAGTTACAAGTCACACTAAAATAGAAAAACAATTAGTGAAGTATTTTCAAGTTAAATATAGGTATTGAAATTATCAAATAATATTTCATTTTCCTCAATCGATTTACGTCAATAAAGTGAAAGTATTGTGGTAAATATTCAATGAGACATTATCTCAATAGATTAATAAATTTACCCATATTTTTGTTGTCTTTCTTTTAAAATTGTGGAGACATTGAGTCTGATATCATATCAAATGATAACTGTCGAGACAAGAATGTAGACATTCGACTGCAAAACAATTGTTGATAAATTCAATAAATACACTCAGACTAAAATTGTAAAATTATGTCATGTCATAATTTATAAATCTCTTTACATGCAAACAATTTTCTCTGGAATTAAAATCTTCATAAATTTATATCACTAATCACACTATCAATAAATTTATCAATAAATAATAATACTAAATTATTTAAATAATACTCTCAATAATAACTATTTTCGTTTAACGGTCACAAAACAATAAAATATAACTATTAATACACCCAATTGAAGTTGAAAATAATTGAAGATATAGAGCAAGTAAACGCACAATTTCATTTGATTATTACTGATATAAAATTGTTATTACTGTTAGTGTTTTTTTTTTATTTTTATTTCTCACCCCGTGTCAAGCCTTCATACACACATAAATAAATATTTTATCATGTCTAGTGACGTTGCAATTGGACTTTGAAGCGGATCGCTTTCATAATGCACGCGACAATAATTCTATGCCTTATCTATATCAGCCAGTGATAAATTATTCGTAACACTTGAATGTGTTTTCTTCATGTTTACTTTTTTTTTCGCTTCAAATAATCGTACGTGAATTTGATAATAATTCGATAAATGAGACGACGTGCCCCTGTTTATACATAGAAATCAAAATCATTAATGAATATCGCAAATTTCGTCTCATTTAAATTCACACCCATTTTATTTCAATCGATAAAGAAATGAATCAACATTGGAGAATGACAATGATAAACAACTTATGTCCAATCTTCAAACATCAAGATTGTTTGATTAAAAAAAATGATGAAATTAAACTTTGTACTTTGGAAGTTATTGAATATAAATTGGTTTATTTTTTTTCATTTCAATTCATATGAATTATTTATGTTTTGATAATAATAATTAAATCAATTCTTTTTTTTTTCGCAGGAAATATTGGACGATTGAACGTAATAAAAGGAAAATTGATATCAGTGATCGTTGGAAATGTGCAGAGATTGATAAACGAGATTAATAAATATTTGAAAAAAGAAAACAAAATTTGTAAATAGTAAAATATAATTTTAATATGGAATCACTTATTCGTGGTGTTCAACGCATGGGATTGGCTTTAAAAAATAATCCAAGAATAGTTGGTACAAGTAGACAAGCATCAGTTGCTACAAAATGTAAAATTATTGAAGGCAACAATGGAGAACGAATTTTTCCATCTGTTTATGAGGATGTAGATATACCTAATTCAACAGTTCCTGAATATGTTTGGAAAGATGTGGATAAATATTCAAAATGGACAGCTGTGGTATGTATAAATAAATAAAATATCAAAGATCAAATAGTTGATGAAGTTAATTTACGTTTCATTTATTAGTTGATAATGAAAAGATGTAAATATAGAAATGATACAACAGTGCTATTGTTTTCTAGGAATGCGGAGTAACAGGAAGAAAATATACTTATGCAGAGGCAAGAGATGGTGCTAATTATGTTGCAAGAAGTTTAAGAAATATGGGATTAAGACAGGGTGATGTGGTTGCTTTAATATTACCAAATTTACCAGAATGTGCCCTTTCATTTCTTGGAATTTTGGAGGCTGGTCTTGTTGTCACAACTGTCAATCCTTCATACACAGTGGGTTAGTATTTATCAAATGCTCTTTTTGTTATCATAAAAATTGAGAACTCAACTGTTATCTTAGTCATTCGATTTCAAGAGCAATTATCTATCAATATTTTCTACCAATACTTTTGCTTTTGATTCATAAAAGCTTCCTACATTCTCGACATTGACAAAAATTTACAAAAGTTATTACATATGCAAAATGTCTGCTTATTCGTGTGAATTTTGATTATCAACATATGTCACATACAATGAAAATCAGTTTGCACATATAAACATAAATAACTTACACAGAGAAATTCTTGAATAGTAATAACATTCAAACTGTCATGTCACAGCAACAACAGACATTGTAACTGACATGTAGGTCATTGAAAATGAATTCATTAGCACTAGTTCTGATATATCCAAGAAAGAAACGTGTCTAGAACATCAATATCCATTCACTCTAATTTCTAATACAATTTAGGTTACTCAAAATTAACATAATCTCATTCATCTGATTCCCATCATCATCATCATCATAAGTGAATTCATATACCAGCAAACTTCACCATCATCTACAGATAAAATTCATACGAAAATAGAATCAAAACATCAACCAGTTGATTCACCACAAAACATATCAGTCACAATAAGAATTAATTTACATAAATCAACATGTACAAATTTTTGCATGAATTAAATATCAGGAAAATTCTTGCATAGGAAAACATTCAGGCTGAATACTCACAAAACCACAATCACTGATAATATAAATGACTTGTAGGTCAGCATGAACAATTATATACATGCAAAAATTTTGGTGTATCAAACAAGTGGAAAAAAATATGCCCCCAACATCAAGCATGGATATACTCAATTTTATTCTTATATAATAGCGAAGTTCTAAAGTCCAAGGTCATATCCGATGAGCCCCTGCAACAAGCCAACCTTCGGTACATGTAGAGTCACTCCCACTACAAGTGTGTCAAGCAATCAGAATAATCTAATGGCAACATAGTTTATCTATAAAAGCAGACTGTGGACTTTGTACCACTTGATACTCTTACAATTTATTTCCTTTCCTGCTGCTATCAATCTTTCCGTACCTGATGCGATCTATGTATTCATCTGTAGCCCCAACTAATTATTAATCCATTACCTCTATCTCTATTATAATAATTTTTTTCCTTTTTATTCAGACGAAATTTCGAGGCAATTACGATCTTCCATGGCCAAAGCAATCATCACTTCAGCGGATATAGCATCAAATGTTACAGTTGCTGCTAAAGCATCATTACCACCAAATGCTCCAGTCATTGTTGTTGACGATGGTACAAAACCAGCACCAGATGGCACAATACCATTTAAAGTAATATAATATTAGATAAATTATTTTGGAAGTACTTAACTTTGTGTTTCTCAATTGATTGACATTGAATATAATTCAAGGATGTACTTACACGAGGCAAAACATTACCACAATTGCCTTATCATCATCAGAATCCTGAGGATCTTGCGGTATTACCATATTCTAGTGGAACAACTGGTTTACCAAAAGGAGTTTTATTAACACATTCTAATCTTGTATCGAATATGGTGATGACTGATGCTAGTTATATTTTTCCAGAGAAAGGTAATTTATTAAATTGAATTTGTTTTTAGTAGTTTTAGTGTACTTCTTTGATTTATCTTTTTATATAATGGTGGGCGATTATTAATTTTTTATTTATGTGATCATTGACATTGCTATTAAATTGAATATTTAATGATGAAGTGTTGTGAAATGATTTTGCAAAGACAGCTGCGCATATTGTTTAAGAGACTGGACATCAAAGTCCGTTGATTTAAAAGTCACGAATTGACGTCACGTCTGGCTGGTTATATCAATATTGATACAGTTATACGCGTGGTAAATTTTTTTAGTCGATGATAGTATTTATCGATTTGCGATTCGAATTTTCATTGAGTTAATTAAGTCTATTGAAATCAATATGGAAAATGTTGGAACATTTACATTGGATGTTCTTGAACGAATTTATTGTTAATTAGTTCAATTTTTATTCTTTATTTGCTGTTTGCTCTTTCGTTTATGGAGAACATGGGAATGTTGTTTTGTTTAGCAATTTTATCAATTTGTTGTTGGAAATTATAAAAATATAAATACTTGAAATGAAAAATGAGAAGGAAATTAATTGTACTTGTTATTTTTCCAGAGCAACTTCAAGATATTATTCCAACTGTGCTACCATTATTCCATATTTACGGATTGAATTGTAATATGCTACCAAGGCTGGCGACTGGTGATAAATTAGTTACTTTGCCAAGTTTTTCACCTGAGACTTACACAAATGTATTGGCAAATCATAGAGTAAGAAATCAATTTACTCTATCCAATAATCAATTCATACAAATCAAAAAATGAAATTGTTCATCAATTCTTTGAACATCTCATCATAATTATTCTAATCTACATCTAATTCTGTTCAGTGTACTCGACTATACTGCGCTCCTCCACTCATACTTTTTTTCGGTGCGCATCCGATGGTAAAACCAGAGCATTTCCAACACGTAAAAGGTATTGTCAGTGGTGCTGCACCTCTCGCGCACTCTGATGCAGAAAGAGTATACAATAAATTCAATCTGACTCCTGATCAATTGCCAATTTCACAAGGTAATTCTTCAAAATATTTAAATCGAAATATCTTTTCTTATTCATTTTATAAAGTTGACATATGACCTGATTGAAAAAAGGTTGAAATTCAAATGCAATAAATTTGTTAAGCATCACAATGAACATTGGAATTTCATCGAACAGTTATTTACATTTCTGTAAGAGCAAAAAAATTCATTCTGAGTAATAGTTGAAATTCTAGATGTTCTTTATAAATAGAAATACAGAGACAATTTAATTTTGACATTTGATGATTATTGGTCTACTTGCAAAGACAATTGATTTCACGTGCAAACCAATTTCTGTAGATTGATTCAATAAATAAATTATTTTTCAAGGGTATGGATTGACAGAATGTTCACCAGTTGCATTCTTAGAGGCTCAAGAAAAATTAGCCAGTATTGGTTATCCAGTAAGTAGATCTGAAGTGAGGCTTGTTGATCCAATGACTGGAATTGATGTCATTACACCAGGTCAAACTGGTGAAATCTGGGTCAGAGGTCCACATGTAATGAAAGGTTATTACAATAATGAAGAAGCGACACGAGAAACTTTACAGGATGGATGGTTAAAAACTGGTGATATTGCATACTTCGATGATGATTTTGCATTCTTCATCACAGATAGACTGAAAGAACTTATCAAAGTCAAAGGATTTCAGGTAATGATGCTTTTAAATAATATTCAAATGAAAAACTAAAATATATTTCTTGTAGTGTGTCTTCCAAAGATTAGACAACTAATTTTAATTTTATATCTAATTCGATATCGGTTGTATTCATATTTAATTGATGGATTATCTTATTATTTATCAACGTTTATTCCAGGTACCACCTGCAGAATTGGAAGCAGTTTTGCGGACACATCCAGCTATTGCAGATGCTGCAGTTATTGGTATACCAGATCCACGAACAGGTGAAGTTCCCAAAGCATTTGTTGTGCTGAAGAATAATGAGAGAGCGACTGAAGAGAGCATACAAAATTTCGTGAAGGGGAAAGTGTCTGAATATAAGGAACTGAAAGGTAGAACTTGATTTTATTCTTCATATCTAATTTTATCTTCAATTATTTTGTCATTATTTTAATTTTGATATGAATTATCCATTCGCAATAGTTACATAACATCATTTTTTCTATTAAATTAAATTTCTTATTTTAATTGCTTTAACGTTAATTGTTGCTATAAATTTGACTGTGGATAATACTTTATTATTTGTTTGTCTAACAGGTGGAGTGACTTTCATCGATCAAATACCGAGAAATCCCACAGGCAAAATTTTGAGAATAAAATTAAAAAATGTAGATTGAAATCTATGAAAAATCAAAATTGTTGTTAATTATTATGACGAACTATTGGTGAACTGGAAGATAAACTAAAAAATCATAATGAAAATAAATTGTTAGTAATTGGGGGGGCGCATTGTTGTGATAAAAAATGTTTGTTGTCTGAAAAATAACTTTCCATTATTATTGTTAACTAGTTGCAGTGCCTTCAGCCATTCCTTTAATTGTTATTTCTGCTGGATTTTATAGATATTAAATGATATACGATCCACTTCCGAACTTTTGTAATTAATATTTTTCCATGGGTAATTGAGCAGAAAAGAAAAGAATACTATTGAATTTTATACGTAAATGATATTATAATATTTGTATAAATAAAATAATTTTACAGAAAATAAGTTGCAACTTGATCTCTTCTCTTTCCTTACTGACAGTCACGAAAACAATTCTCTTGAGTTCTAGGAATTCTCTACAATCTAGAAAGTAATATGAAAGCCTGAAAATTGACATGAGTCCATCATCGCTCTCAAGACACGAAAAAACGTAGAAATATTTCGAAAAATTTAGTGAAAGTGTCTGACTTACCACAAACCCATTCAATTAGAACTCTCGAGAAAAAAAAATATGAATTCATCAATGATCTTCTCAATTCTAGTTCGGACTATAGAAAATTTTCATATGAATCGAATGAATTTTCTTCGAACTTATTCGGTTCATTACACTCCAAGAAAACGCATCAGCCAGTTCAGAATGTCCCACTAGACATAATAGCAAACCTGAAATACATTATTTGATTCATAATTATAAACATGAGCATCATAACATTAATGAAATATATTTATTATAAATTTTCAACACATCATTTTACAATAAAATAAATTTTTTTTCTTATCTCGAAATATTGTGAACAAAGTAATTATATATATGTATATATTTATTTATTTTTGTGCTATGTTGATTGAAAACATATCGTTAAATATTTCATCAATGAACGTTAAAATATATTCTCATGTAGATATAATATTGACCTTATCGCGCATATCAATCCAATGATTTTATTAATATTATTCTTCTTGGAGACGCGATTTCCTGCAAAAGCTTTTTTTTTCCAGTGTTATCAAGTAGAATTACTGTTCCAATGAACTCAAATACTGCAGGTATTCTTCATAAATGAAATTAAACTCCAATCAATAATATTCTATGAAAATAGATTATTTAAGAAAAAACATTATCGTCTTTTCTCCATCACTTTAATTCCATTAGAAAATTTAATGAGAATGACGTTTTTATCTTCTGGAAGACTCGAAAACAAGATGAATGAAGAACAGTTATTCAACTGCTATCAAACAATTCAAAATCAGAAAGTATTTTCTGCGTTGCCACATATCATGTTCGAATAATTAACTATTAGTTATGATTAAAATTATCATCACCCACACAATCGATACATAATCAATTATTGGTACTTACATATAAGAACAGAAGAAAATAAAAATCACACAAACGCCGGAAATATTTTTTCATTCAAACACTTTATTATTGAGAATTATTCCACATAGGAATCCAAATCATTGTTCAAGTATCGATTTCTACAGAATTTTGTCAGTGAGATCCAGGAATATTGTAATTGGATTATCAGTCAAGAATACAAAAATATTGTTCAATTATTTTCTTTTTCTATAGACGCAAGTATTGATGTTATCAGACTAAATAGCTTGCAATGAATATAAAAATAACAATTATGATTGTGCAGACAATATACAGGACGTCGTGTAACAGAAATATTGTTTTTGTTCTTTCGGCAGAACAACTTTTATGTGTTAATTTTATGAAAATATATTTCTTGCATCATCGGATAAATGATATATTATCATTTGTCAATTAAATCGTACAATTAACTGGCAGGTCAACTGTGTAATTTTGATAAAAATATATTCATTAGTTCAATATATTTAATTGAATGTCAATAAAAACTTTGCTTGATTGTTCTTTCCTACTTTTTTTGATTCGTCGCGTACAATTTCGATATTATTACTCACAATCAATTGCAGGCACTTGCGTTTTCATTAATGTCTATTTGTAAAAAGAAAAATATTCGGATAACGATTCGTTAAAACAGTGGACACATGCTAAGAGTAAACTCAAAATACGATAATGGAATATAAAACTAATTTTTCTGGATAGATTAAAATATAAGAACAATTACGACAATTATGTGATTAACGCAAAGAAAAAATTAATGAGTATTATGTTTTGTGTGTTAAAAATAGTTATCTCGATAAGAAAAGGAATACAAAAAAGACAATTCGGTGGAACAAAAATGTATCACCACAAAATCTTATCATTCTCGTTTTGTTACTGTGAAACCGTAAATACATGAATTTGCATCGGCTGTTAAATTTATTATATACCATACTCAATATTCCGTTGTGTTTGAATTTTTTTTTTGATTTATTACTCGGCTTAATGGGCCAATATGGATGTGGAAGTCCATTTTAATTATGCATTGTATGGTTTCAACAATAGCTTGAAGTTTCCACTGTGTACCTCTGTGAACAGTTGATGAGAATAAATTTGATTAATATTGAATTGATTAACTGAAAATAATGAATATACATCAGTATTTCCATACATCGTAATCATTTCTAATATGAAAAATTAAATTGAAAATATTGAATTGACAAAAAGGAACTTCAGTTGTCATAATAACTTTAGAATTGAATTTACAATAAATTTTCTAGCACAAGCAGAGACTCGGTAGCAATAAATCAATTGTTGAAATGAAAAAATAGATGAAGAAAATTACCTTTCAATATTTGGACCATATAGACACTGTCTCTTGCCATATACGATACAAGATCATTGCATATCTGCACAT
This sequence comes from Meteorus colon, assembly GCA_030523085.1. NCBI lineage: Eukaryota > Metazoa > Arthropoda > Insecta > Hymenoptera > Braconidae > Meteorus > Meteorus colon. The sequence continues at coordinate 77,147 of JAPYZH010000289.1, forward strand.
GAATCCCATGTGGTCCTTGATACAAAACGGAATGTAAGCGATTCTTTGGCAGATCAAATACCGATATCAACTTTTCAGTCAATGCCTCGACAGTCTTTTCAAACAATCGCACAATTTTCCATATTGGATGTGCTTCATGTTCCATAGCACAATAAATCACCACTGTTGGCTCTGGAGTTTTTTCACTTATATCATTGAACATTCGAATGCCTTCAGCTGGCCCAAGGAAATGTATCAACTCTTGGCGTGTCAAATTGTGAAGATCCACTCCAGAATAATTAGCGAATGTTGCTTCGTAAGCGGGAAAATATTTGCGCAACCAAGCAGCTGCCTCTTGAATACAACGAGATCTAGGTGGTGGATGACCTTCTGCATATTTCAATGATTCATTGCTGCCTAGCATCCCACTGGAATCGTCGCTGCTGGTGTCAGATCCAGGACTATTTACCGCACTCAAAGATGAACTGCCCTCTGCAGGGTTCACCGGTACCTGTGGACCACTGAAACAATAACAAAGAATTTTAATATATATATTTTATTATTTTAAGATTGAATGGAGAATTATATTGATTCCAAATTTTTCTTGTCTTGGGAATTGATTTCTTGTTATTTATTCAATCTCTGATTCCTTCCTCACTATTCAAAGAATAAATCCTATGACATCGATATTTTTAATACACCTAGCAAACTCAATAAAATAATTGTGTCTCTCACAATAAATGTCCTCAAAATATAATCAATGAAAACATTCCGAATTGTGGAGAATTAAGACTGATTGCCCATCATTGATGTGACATAACTTATAAACAAATTAGAGATAGTCAACAATTAGGAATAATGATTCCACTATAAAACCAATGAAGAGCCCAATAATAACAAAGGAAACGACATATTACAATATTATGTCACTAAAAAATCGCAATGAATGACGTCATTTCCACCGGCAATTTCATGTGACTCGGAAATATCACTTGAACCAAACATGGGCGTGTAACATTGAAGAGTACTCAATAAAAATAATCATACTCATGGAGAATAAAAATTACAGGCATTAACAAGCAGTTGAATATATAAAAATAAATGTCATAACTAATTTTAATTCTATCCTATTTCTACCACTACCTCAATTTTCATCACAAATAAAATAAAATAAAATTCTTACGCAATTTCTTTCCCAAATATATTTCCCAAATATATTCTTGATACAATATCACGTCTTTTGTCCCTGTTTCGACGATCATCACTGCCACCACGACTATTATTTGTTATTCTCTTTACAGTGTGTCGCCGTTTATTTCCAAGACTCAACAAATAATCACGACTTGACTTTTGTGACGCTTTAACAATTGACTCATTGCACGACATTGCGTGCAAAAATCTTGCAACAATTTTAATTCCAATTGTACCACACTGACCAACTATCACCTCTTGCTCAAGCAAATAAACTAATACAGTTGGAAATGTGCGACTACCCACAGCAATTAATACCAATGGACTACGTGACATGTCGTGTACAATTTACAATTCAAATAAAAGAAAAATAAATGTTGAAGATGATGAAAAATTGAAGAAACAGCGATCTAAGGTAGATCAACATCAACTAACGTTTCAAATTTCGTTATCACGATAATTAATTCAATTCTTTACTTCACGTTTACAATTCAAATATTGAATCAAAAATATATTAAATACTCTTCCAATAGCATCGGGACACCGATGATTATAGCTGCTCGTCATCTGAGAAAACGAGCTCGACTATCCAATAATTTAATCGTTTCATAATCCATCATATTCAATTTACTTTGACAATAATTAACGTAAAACATTTTCATCATAAAACAATTCAGAATAATTATATCAAAAATATTCAAATATCCTTTTAATTTATGCTGCTCCAAATAATCTTCAACAGATGATACAATTAAAATCATTCCACACAATCCCAAATATCACAATCTCAATTGTCAATTAAATACAACGAAGAATGAAGAAGAAAATAAATTCACTATTTCAACGATAAATCATGATTGCAACAGTATTAATTAAACACAAAAAAATATTCTTCAACAGTATGAATTAACAGTAGATAATTATTGTAAATACAATAAACAAATTTTGATTGTGAATAAAATAACTTGTGAATTTAATTTGAAACATAAGAGAACGTATTGCGTCGATGAACTCTCGCCAACTGGTTTAAATTTCTTCCACAAGTATCCAACACATTCTCTTTGCCTCACTCACTCACTCTCTCTCTCTCTAACACACAATATTTCTCTTCCTCCACCCTTTCACTTCATCTTTTTATACTAAACAATTTTTAGATCAGCATTCCTATGTGTCCCCACCCATTTACAACGCTCGTGCCACAAAGTAACAATGTATTAACTGGTTTTAACACAGTTTCAAGCCAGTATATTCCAGTTGATGGTCGAAATAACTCAAAATACTTATGTTCACAAAGTATATACTGTAGAAAAAAAATATAATACAGTCTGGTAATGGTCGTAACGCTTCTACTGTGTGATACAAGTCAGTTCAGTAGAGCTGGATAATGCCAGTTTTAGCTGGCTGTATGACGAATAATATATAATGGTAGTGCGAGTTCTTGTACAATGTTCCAACGAATCATGATCTGAGAGAAACCGGCGTCAATGTACAATTATGGTTGGTGTATAGCGTTGGAATAATTTACACCCGTAGGCATTCATTCTCTTTTTATGCTTCTTTTTTTAAGAGCTCACATTTATGCTAGTGGCCCATGTATCATAACGGTATTGATGATAGAACCATTTCTGATAGATTTAATAATATTTCTGGATTTTCTTCATATTTATATATATATATAAATATTTATTTTAGTTCATGTTCCTCTTGACTTGTTATTTGTAGTTTTGGTAGTCAAACTTGAATTATTCTTTTGCTTCATATTTTTTCTGTACGCAAATGTGTTCTGTTTCTGTTTGAAAATTCGGAGCTATGTGAATTTTGTATGGATTGATTGGTTTTATCTTGATGTTTTGACTAGTGTGATTAATATTTTTCGTATTTCTTTGTTTTCTTTTGTTTCAAATGCAAAAATTTCAATGATTGTTGATGTCATAGGAAAAGTTTTGGTAAATTTGTATTTATTCTTGATCATTTCAAAGATTAAAAGGTGAGAGATAAATTGAGCTGATAAGCAGAATGGAATATTACATACGTAGAGCAGATTATTCATCTTGTTGTTTTTAACTTTGTATATTTATATCTCTATATTATGAATGAAATTCTTGTTGCATGGTAGACAATGGAAGTCGAAATTCGAACGTTATCGAATAATAATTCTACGTTTGTGTCAGCCATTTCGTGAGGAGAATTAATTTGAAATAAAATAGAAAATAAAATAGATATATTGAAAGACAGTTACACTCACACCATTTAAAATTCTTCTTCAACGTTCGATTTTAAATCACTGTGGTAAGAATTATCAGTAATGCATACAAGAAATTAAACACCTAACAAAATCAACAGAAGAATGGAATTTTTTTTTGTATTTGTCGTAAATCAAAAGATAGAGAATCAAATAAAATTCCACATTATATTGTTTCTGTTATATCACAGAAAGGAACTGCGTTTTTTTTTTTCATCAACATTCTGTGCTATATTTCTTAATAATAAATTGCTGACAAATTAATTTAGAAATGATAGAATCATCAAAGATAAATTGAATTGGATTAAATCACACCTTAATATTGTACTTCGCAATTAATGGTGACTGTTTGACGATAGAAAACTTGACAAAACTGTTATCATACAGAATCACTCATGAGTATCGTGTTCTATATTTATCTTGGCATTAGTCGAGCACACTAATACTCATAATAATGACAATTTGATTTACACTACCCTAATTGAGAAGTAATATTTCTGTTAGAATTCAAAGTTATGAAAGAGAAATAGTCGATTATTTTTTTAGTATATCATGTGAACTGATTTGAATAAGACAACCGGAATGTTGATATTTTCTAAAAAAATTCTTACAAATTAAAATATTTGGTAATTATTCAGGAAATCTATTCTATTTAATTTGAAATAGATTAATAAATTTCGCAAGACTTTGAATTACATTTCGATTCTGGATTAAATTTGATTGTAACATAAATCAAAAGTATTCTTTTGAAAATTGAGATGATATTCTAATTTAAAGGACCATCTATGAGTGTTTAATGAATTTTGGTCTCACGTTTTAGACATTTGAAATTAGATAAAAATATTAAAGCAAGCAATTTGTAGAGTATCGATATTTGGAAAAGCCATGAAATATCAAGCTAGGAAAAATTACTGTAGAAGTTGGCCATGCACTTTGCGACATTTCTATCTATCAGAATTCAAATACTGAATTTTTTTTATAATCGTTATAGATATATTTCTGGTTGGAACTACAATGACTTTGATATTCGAACTTTTACTTATAATAATATCAAACATGAAAATGAACTTCCAGAGACATGACAAATGTTTTCTACACATTTTGTGCTCTCAGTTCATTCGAGTTTTGGTGGTGTCAAATTTGCTAATAAATTCTTGCAAATTCTCACCAATTGAAACAGAATTAAAACTTTCAAAATATTTTCCAGAAAATATAGTTCAAATAATTGCAAAAACTTACACAGCATCGCCACGCGCTGGTGAACTTGGCTCGGTATCAGACATTGGGATGACTGGTAGCAACGAATCAAGTGGTATCTGCGAAATCGACGATAGAATGACGAATTATCCTGATCGAGATTCAATGAACGAATGTCGTTTAGAATCGTTTCATACTTCAACCAAATTTTCTTCTTCGCTCTATTCGCATAAGTGTGTATGTGTATATATTCATAAATGTTTTCGTTTTTCTTTTGCTTAACTTACATCAGATAGGACTGTACAGTCATAGCTTGGTTGAAACTTTTCCTGCTCATGTGATGGTCGTCGTAGAATTTTATCACGATCTTGTTTATGTTTACGATCAGCGCCCTTCAGTTTGAATACTTTTATTTGACACGATGCAGCATGAAGACGTGGGCCACCGGGTAGCAACGTTTCCACTTGAATTCTGAATGGTACACCCTTCTCACCCCCATGTTTCTTCGGTGTAAATTCCGTACTAATACAATTAACCTAGTGACAACATTTCAATTAAATATTATAACAAATATACACTACAATTTTCTTGAAACAATTGAAACTTGAAATATTCCATACAAGTTTAAATGAAATAACGGTTACCAAAAGCTGATACTACTCTAATAACTGATGATAAATACCACGACAATAATTGATAATGATCAATCATTAATAGATTCATATTATTCCACATACTTCATACCTTTATCTAGTCGTTTCATCAATTGTGAGTTTGAAACATTTGATTCAAAGAAATAGTAGTTGTGATATAATACACGACTCATTCATGACTTTTCCTGTCCTCGAAATATTGATAATTTTATTGTAAAGTCTTGTTGAGAAAAATATTGATAAATTCAAAAGTTTTTTCTCCATCAATCGAATACGATAATAATAACTCTGTTAGACCATAGTGCGATATGATTCATCAGTTTTTTTTTTCATCCAGTAGACTCACCAAGTGTAGAGAATGAGGAATAGTAAATAGCCAGACGGGCTCAACGACCTGTGACTCGACGCAGCCGTAACTTTTTCACATTTAAATATATTAACATGTAACATTGAAAGGTATTCATCAAAGTAGACAGTGATGATCGATGGAAATTAGCTCGATGTGCTTCTGTAGCTCATTTGTCACGCAGTACGGCACTGTCTCAACAGGTTATTGGTATTTAGACACCTCATAAGTGAATGATTTAAATTGATCAACGATGAAAGAAAGAAAAATGGTTTTCACGGTAGTCATATCATATTTTTTAAATTCTCATACGTTAACCAACGCGATTAAAGTGTGAAAAATAAATAGCTATGTTTTCCTATCAATTATTATGTCATATTTTTTTCTCATAGCATCAGCTATTGCTACCGCATCTCTTCAATTATTGAGTAATGGATCAAGACCTTTATATAAACTCCAACTTCTTTTGTTGGATCCCACATGAATTCAACAGTGTTCTTGGATGATGGTGATTGTACGATCTCCAACATGCCATAACTCAATGGCACATCCACTTCCAGTAAACGATCTTTAGGACGTGAACGTTGCCAGGCTAATATATGCTCTTTTTCCGTGTACTGAAGACGTCGCTCATGAAAACATATTCGTATTGTTGTCTGAAACAGTAAATACATTACAGAAGTTTCAGACATTATTTAATATGTTTCTCCTTTTTCGATTATTTCCAATTCATTGAAGTAATTAATTAATTAAATGTACTTAAGATGACACAATAAAAGTCATTTTATTTCTTTCTTTATTGTTTTCTTAACGGAATTGATTTCTTGTCGATGGTAATTCTTCAATTGTTGTGAATCGAAATTTTCAGTTAATTAATTTTGGAATAGACCAATGACTCTACTGAATTAATACAAACTCCAAATAAAAATGAAAATTCATTACCTTCAGTATTTTTCCACGATACGCAGATAGATCGCCAAGTTTTTTCAATTTTATTTCATATGATTGTGCTTGATTGAGATATGTTAAAGTTTCTTCATCGTTCTTCGTCGCAATACTGGTTGCAGCGGCCAAAACATATTGGAAACTGAAACAATTAATACACGAATATGAAAAAATTGGGAATATTTATTTAATGTTATCAATAACATTCACTTATATAATCTCTTCTTTATTTTTTTCTGAATGAAATCTTACCGACTATCTTCATTGAATTCATTTGCTTGTTGTGATGATGACACATGATTGCCAGCAGATGATGTAGTTGGATATTCATCATTATTCGAATACAAAAATTGGAAATTTGCAGCTGGTTCTGCTGGACCTCTTATACCATTGCTATTATTAATACCATTGTTTGCATTATTGTTGGCATTTCTGTTATGGAGTGATGTTGATGTTGGTGGTGGTGGCTTTATTGTTACTGCAGTGTTGCCATTGTGATTGCTATCAGGTTCAACTGATAAGACATTTCCGTTTGTTGGATGACCACCATTTATATTCCTTGGTGAAACCTGATTCAAGCTGGAACATATTCAAATGTGAAACATTAGTGAAATAGAATTATAAGTTTTATCTTCTTATTTGACCTGCTTCAAATAAATTTTCGAAATGTTAAGACTTCGTTTTAACATTAATTCATACGTTAATACTTGACACTTGATAATCATGATGATTTTATTCGTCAAATGATTTGTATTTTTGTTAAAAATCAATTACAAATCATAGTAGAATATAACTACGAGAAAACAAATGATTTTCCAATACCAGATATGACATTGCTATTGCTCAACCCCATTTCTTCATAGAGACAAAAATTCCATTCAATCAATTTTCTCAAATCAATTTCGAAATAAACATTCCAACCTAAACGATTTCTGAAACCCGCGAGGGTTCTTGATATCTGATAAATGAAATCAAGAAGAAACAATAGACACTAACGAGTATAACACCAAGAGTTACAATATGTTCACAACTGATAGGAAAAATTCTTTTAATCAAGAACGCTTCCACTCTTGCTGAACAATGGAATAAAACACTTATGATTTTCAACTATTCAAGCAACAAAATGTAATCATATCTCATCTTAAATTCTAAACCAACAAAATAATGGACTGAATAGATGAATACAAATTTTCCTCTCTTAACCACCCAGTAAATAATTCTCATATTTCAACATGGTCACAATTATAAACTTACAATAAATTGAAAAATGATGAAGACGACGACGATGATGAGGAACCATTAATATTCGATGGATATGACATTTTTTTTCTAACTAATAAATGAATCAATAAAACAATTCACTGTACTAGAATTGAAATATTCATACATATGTTTAATAACTGATCAACTCATTGATGATAAAAGTATAAATGCGCAATAATCGGATTTGTTAATGACTCCAACTGCAGAACAACAAAAATAATTGTACAAATACGTGTGCGTGTGTTATTGAACATACAAATGCGAACAACTACATGGAAAGTTCAACGTAGTATCATTTAGTTATGATAAGTATACGCTGATATAGTATATGTTCATGTAAGTGCAAATGTATGTATGGAAACTTGTATATATATTGGATGAAGACCAATTTCGTCATACAATGAATAAAAATTCGATACCAGTCTGTTTATCAGGCAAAGTTGAGACAGATATGCAACCATGTAAAAGTTATGTATTCATTTCTATCACATTGAGTGACGGAGTCTTCACGATTTGATATGACAATTGAGCAGATTAAGTGATGAGAGTGGCGGTGAATATTTTTATTTATTAATTTTGAAATAGTGATTCGATAATAATAAATTTTCCAATGGCCTACACTTATTGGAGTATTTGTTTTTGTACAGTTGACATTTTATTACCAATTAAGTTTTCAATTGTAAATTGGTTTTGCTAAGATTATTGATCATTGTCTAGTGTTCAATTAGTTGACTTCGGTATTTGGATTAAATCAACCAAATAATGATGTTGCAATTGTCGTGAGAATCAGTGAGGTTTCCAATGGGGGAAATTGTCAATTAATATAAAAAATTAGAAAACGATAATATTGGACAATTTGTTAAACAAAAGAAACTGCTGATTTTTTTTCTAAACTTTCGGATGGTTCGATAATGAATATCGTTCCTCATATTTTTTTTCATCAAATTCACATTATATTATAGAAGTGTTGAAAATTCAATGCGGAATGACATTCATAAAGAAGCTAACAATAAAAAGGCTACAAATAACAATTTTTTACTCAAAGAGTTTCAGAAGAAATATTGTTCTTTTAGAACTTGATCTCACATTCATTTCTATCAATATGAAATAGTAAAAGTGGTGGGACACGTAGCTAATACTATTGACACTCACTTTGAATTATTGACCTGATTTTCCGGGGATGGCGCTTCCTGCTTGAAGACAGTAAGTGCAGAGGGCAACGTCAGGAAAACTTCGCTGAAACAACCCTGAGATTTTAAATATACATCGAGACTAAAATTTTTATATTCATTTGTGGAGTTAAATTGAAAATTGAAATATACAGCACGCAAAAAAATCAGTGAATAAACCAAATCGAGAGTGATTTTTATTCACACAATAGAAAATTTTTCGAATCACATTTCATATTGAATAACTCAATATAAATGAATCATTAAATTGTGCCAATTAATTGGATTGCTTATATTCTTGCGATTCTCGAAAAATAATAATGAAGAATCAATTTATACGCAGACCTGAATCATTCCTAACATAAAACCTCTTACGCAACTGTTCAAAATGTTAATAAGAATCAGAAACACTTTTATAGCAACACTATGAAGTATCTAATTGCATAAATGGGAACCAATTAATTCATTCAAATATTTTTCAATGACTGTTCAACTGCATGAAATATATCTTATTGCAATTCAGAGACAAATTATCAGTGAATAGTAGTAAATAAAAACAGGCTGACGATCCCACTTGCATTATTTACTTTTTCGAAATTGTATGACATGAATAATCGAATGAATAACTTAAATTCGATGTGTTCAATTATTTTTCATAGATAAAAAAATCCAATCAATTTGATACGCTGATTGTGTGCGCCTAGCCTATCTTGTCTACCAATCGATGCATTAGGTAACTGAGGTCATTACATATGAATGAGAATCGACATATCACAGGTGTGGAGTTCCCAATGAAGCTTCCCTGATCAATTCTGTATTGATGTGGACTTTGACAATTGATGAAAATGACAATTGATCTACCCTTTATAATTATCTCAATCCAAATTTCAATACGTTCTCATGAAATTGCATTTTTGTAGTAATCGAACAAACATGAAGAATAATTCTGAAGCTGTCATAGTATTTGATCAATTGAATATATAAATTGAGATTCCCTTTAATCATCGCAAGTTTTTTTCATTTCCAAAGTGCCAGACCACACGCCAAAGAATGTGCTTGAGAAAAATACCATTCGTTCCACCTGCTTCTAAACTGGAATGATTATAACCAATCTATAAATTCCTGAAAAAAAAAATGATTTGCTATTCCATAAATGGATGATTGTGATGTGGTCAATTGAAATTGATTAGAAAACTGAGACTTACACTGTTGACTTCATATAAATGAATGGATAAGTTTTTCTTGAGAATAATAATGATTATCAACCATCACCTTCATCATATATAATAGAAGAGCCAAATTTCGACGCAATTCATCAGAATTGAAGGATTATTTAATCTTAATAATCTCACCTCATACTGTATGATGTAACAGCGTTGACAATATCATTAGCTGCAAGTGCTGATAATGAACCATCAAAATCAGCCACCAAATGCTCAGCAAGTTCTTCCACCTGTCCCGATGACCATCCATGTACAGATCCATTGCTCACAACTGATCCTTCAAATTAAAAACATTCAATTAACATAGATCCATTAAATTATGAACTATTAATAAATAAATCAAGAACAAACATGGGAATAATGAACAAGGCCATTCTGTGGTGAAACATTATATGACAAAGCTCATATCAATCTCGCTATATAATTTTTCCTGCAATCTTACATGATCAACATGTTCTTTTTCACTCTATAAAATATTTCCTTTGTCTTCACGAAACATGAGTGAAACAAAATTTTTCGCATTTAATACATTGGGAGGAAGCGAACAATTTTTATTATGTGAAAAGAGACAAAAGTGGTTGACTGTCGCGGTTGAACTTGTCTCAACTACTACCACACAGAAAATCCTCCAATCACGATTATCTCTGCAAGTGGATGTCTCTATATCTCTTCTTCTCCCTCGCTATCTACGCATACATAACTCTGTGTGTGTGTACATATATATATGATAAAATGAATAGTTGTCTCGGCTGGAAGATTTACGTGGGGAACATGCCGGTCTCTACTGGATTGACAACATGAGAGACACGTGATAGTCTTCAGGATATTAACAATTGACCCACCAGCGAACAAGTGCATAGCTGCTTGATGTTCAATGCGACTGTAGGCATCATGTGCGCATTTATATTAATCTTTATGTAATTTTTTTTCATTCTTTATTTTAATGAGAATATATAAAAGAGGTATTGAGATAGCGTGATCGTGATATTGATCTTTTCCAACGTGGTAGATCAAATGGCTTGATAAATATGTTCATTCCATCCAATTGACTGTCCTCATTTCTGTCAGATGGTCGATATCATTTTCGAAGATAATGTACAGTATAATTTACAGTATTCCAGAATTTTTTATTTCTGGAATGAGTGTTTGAGCTTCATGATCATTTGGAATGACACAGGTGATGTATGAGTTTGAAAATAAGTGTGAAAATTATGCAAAGTTAAACAATGTACTTCTGGCTTTATACAAAATAAAATTGTGTGTTTGAATAACCAAAGAACATTATCAGTTTCAAAACCACGGAGTGTAGAAAGAGAATCGCTAATAAGTTGGACAATTTCATCAAAGTATAATCTAACCGCCCAGTCGCTTCATTCAAATATATTAATCCATTTTCTCTCCATGATTCATACGATTTACTAATGGGAATTGAAGAGCCACATAACAACCATCAGAATGTTTCTATTACCTTGAACTTTTGTACCCATAAGCAATATAGTTCTCAATCAATTAGTAACAAAAAAAATGGTAACAAACATAAATTACCATCTCGTCTGATATATTTCCTGTCCAATTCACCAATTGTGTGATGGTTCTCATTTGATCGTCGTTTAAGTCCGTTTGAGGTCGAATTATGGTAGCCTGAAACTGGTGGCTCTGATGTTGGGGAATTTCCTCGTGATGTATTACAATTAGTATGCAATTGATGATTATTTTTTGATGGTTCTTTATTCTCTTGCCACAATATAATTCCATCTGGCATGTGATATCCCATTGAAACCTGCCAATTATAATCAAATGTTAATGAAACAATATTCATCCATTGAAAACACTTATATTCATTACTGTATATTACGTAAAATAATTATGTATTGTTTTATTCAGACATACTTGTTCACTGATAATAATATTCCGATCGTCTTGTCGTTCAGATGGTGATAATCGTTGGTAAAGTGGTGATGGCGATTGACCCAACCAAACTGTTCCATTCAAAGTCTCCGAGCTGGTGTCTTGTAACTCCATTATTTTTTTGTGTATTTTCTTTTGCTTTTCAATTTTTTAATTTGTATATTCCAATCAGAATAATTTCATTCAACTGATACACGAATTCTTGTTAAATAACTCTGGCTTTATTCACTTTGTTTAAACGCTTTGTATAAGTTGTTTCCTTTCTTTCACACTTTTTTTTCTTGAATTTGTGTCGAGAATATAAATTTTGCTGTGGAACGCCCAATTAATTGTTTTGTGATGTGACAATAAGCAAGTGAAGTATGTGAAATGCAATATGAGTATTATTTGTGAAGACGAAAGCAAAATTTTTAACAAATGCTTGTCTCTCACTTTGCATACTATAATTTTTAATTTTTTGTATTAGCTATACTTTATTCCATTCAATTTATTCTTTTCGACTTTATTCAATTCGATATCAAAATTTTCTTATATCTTCTTTTCGCTTGAGGTTTGTTATTCCTCTTTCTTTCTTTATTTTAATCAATTGTTCTCACACTCATCCATTACTTGAATATAATTTCATATATTCTCGTTTTTGTGAATTTTCTTACTTCACACCCACAAGACTGCAAATGTCCACATTCGATTCCAACTTTGACCGACATAAAATGTCACCAGCGAACATTCGTATACACACTAAAAACATGTGAAGAATTCTACTTGTGCTCGTGTAAATTATTGTGAACAGAAAAATATAATAAAGAATTTTTCTCTGTTTCTCTCACTATCTAGAATTTTCTTCCTCTGCTTTTTTCCTTTCTATATATGTTTTCTTCAACTACAAAATCAATTGTACAAATTATCATACAGAAGTTGAGCGATATTCAACAGCAGCTCAATGAAATCATGTCTTCTTTAAAACATGACAAAGAAACTATTGTACAACTTTTTAATTCCAGTTGTTTCACGCTGTCGGTGTGTTTCCAATAATGCACAACCTCGCGATTTTAGTGACAGAAAACGCGAGAAAACAATAAATACATCCACAAACACCATTGCAACTGTGCCAGTACTGAAAGGCATCTTGCCGTATTCGAACTTTGTTAACCACTGTATTGTCGATGAATTTTGCACAGAGATGAACAGTTTATTAAATTTATTGTTTATATTCTCAAATATATATTTATATATACAAATAAACATATATATTTATCCGTTTCTGTCACAAATCCTCCCCCTTTTCCTTTCTCACAATTAATTTATCTCACTTAGTACCAATTTGATTCTCTTATCAATGAAAATAAATTGACTACTAGACAATGACGTGGTGTATCGATATCGTCCCCTCCGACTTATGAATCGTTAATAATTAGTTCCTTTATTTATTTATTCATTTATTTATTTATATATCCTCTATTGATCAAATTCGCTCTTGTTTTTTTTTCTTCTATACTATTTCACACACTTTTTAGTGTCTTGATCGGCAGTTGGGCCTATTAGGGCATGCCACATAGTCACAACATCTTCAAAATTCTACGCTCCATTTTGTTGTAGCAATGTTTGTTATCCGTGATGAATTGATATTACTTGTCACACCAATTAAATATGTGAATACACTACAACAATTGACGTATCAACCACTTTTTTATATTGATTTATACTTTTTCTTCTTTGTTTCCACTGTACTTAATTGATCAATGTCATCAATGAAAAAAATATGTCAAACAGTCACTTCAATTGATTCTTTTTCTCATTTAATCCAACAACAATCTCTTGTTTAGAAATTCGATGTATCTCTTACTTTTCTCACTCTGATTTATATTTATTATTGTCTCTCACAATATTCTGTTCATTTCTCTTCTCCGATTATGAATCAACAGATATGAGTTGAAAATTTTAAATAGTAAATGACAGAGTTTTATTCAGAGACTGGTATTATTCATACATTTATCTGAATTATTTTCAGTGAAATATGTATTCCAATTTTCCAATTAGAAATTACTTTGTTTTATGTCTTTGTGTGGGTTTTAACGTTGATAATTAATATTATATTAATGGTTGAAACATTGGATCGCGTTAGAGATATCAGATACGCTCGGAGCTAGAAGATCAACTGTTCAAATGAATAAAGCACACTTGTGTGTCATGTTGTGCGTGTATCAAGCGGTCACCAACAATCGGTGGAAGACAGGGCTTTATTTCTTGGTGGAGGTAGTGGTGGTGGCGATGGTGGCGATGATGATGATGATGATGGTGATGATGATGATGAGTATAATATGTACGTATACACGTACAGAATATAGAAGAGACAACTGGTGGTGGAGGCTGATCTCTAAACGACGAGAAAGATGACGGAAGATGTAATATGTACCATTGCGATTGTGTCTCAGGAGTCAAGGGATCAAATGTCTGACCAATAAGCGCTTATGCGTGGACCTTCCGTCAATTGGTGCCACTCAAGTCCCAATGCTTGGATCCACTGTGTTATACGTATATATCAATTGAAATTTATGTATGTATACGAATCCAGTTTCTCTTCCAAACCACAATTTGACAATTTTTTTATCTGCAAAAGAATTGAGAAAAAATGTGTTTATTAATTAATTAATGTTGACAATTTTTTTTTGTATTTAAAATAGAGATATTGTGTTGGGACTGTAAATTTATGTCGTCCTATTGTAGTTCTTCAATTGTAGTTGACAATTTAATCAGGTGGGCTTAAATGTTATTAATATTACAGAAAACGTTATTTTTAGAAAGAATATTTTTACATTGAAGATGGAAATTAACTCTGTTGACTGAAGCAAAAAAATGGGACATTGAAGATATGGAAATTCTCAATGTGAGTCTTTCACTTAAATCAATTGTTATACGAAAAAATATCTCATTAAGTTTCAATAAATTCAGAACAAAACGACAATTCTTTCTGTTATCATTTAAGAAACTAATTGTTATTTTCTTATTCATCGATGGAACAGAGCTCCATTTTGTGTCAGTCCTGTCACGTGCAACTGTACTTTGTGTGTGTATAAAATAACCAGAATTAAAATGTTTAAAAAAAAAAATACATTATTTATAGTTAGTGGCACACTACTGAACATGAAAATATTTAATGTATTCAAAATTAGGCTTCGGTTATTTTAATGATGATGTAACCGGACAATATGTAAATAGTTGACGCAATTTATCAGTAGTTTGTTTTGGACTCACATTCCAGATCGCTTTGATTCAACTCACTGACCAATGTGTTCATTTATTTCAAACTATCACCGGATTATCTTGAACAGTTCTGATTCTTTTTTTTTCTCTTTGTACATCTTTCTTACAGTCATCGAGTTCCGGAGACATTTAAATTGTTGAATAAAATACTAATTCAGAAAATCATTTCGAAGATTGAAATTTATACATATTTGCTTATTTATATGATAAAAATATACTTATGAAATCCTCCTTAACTAAATATCTTTCAAACCAGATTACCAACATGATTTCTTTAAATATCACTACATGGAGAAAAGGCAAAGACTCACAAGGCTTGGGTTTTTCCAAAGATTAATTCATCACTAAGACATATTGCCTTGCCCAATTTTTGTGAATGTAAATGTTGTCACCATAATGGCCGTGAAATTAATTTCAATGTTGTAACCAAAACAACAAAATAATGAATCCAAGCAGAAGTTAATTTTTCTCTAGATATTTTTCAATTCCAATTCAATGAACACAAACTATAACTCTTAATACATCATGACAATTCTACTACAGACTATATAAATCCTTTTCACTATTCGTAAACTTTTTATTTGAATCAAGTCAGAATATAAATTTTCAAAATATTGCGCACGCCATGTCAAAAATAGCACAAGAAAATAATCTACCCAACACATTTGAATAACATTTCCCAATTTCATCGCTAAACACAATCCAAACTATTCCAAAAAATTAATTCGCTCATTCACGATATTGTAATATTATAAAAAAAATTCTTTTGTATCTGAATCATCACCAAGTTTACATTTTATTCCATACAATAACATATTATTCATACTATTCACATACAACAGGAATATAACACTGTTAGGATTCACACAAAAAAAAACCCACGAAGAAACAATGTCAGCGAAAAGAAATAAAATCAAAATTATACATTAAATCATATTTATAAATTTTAAATTCATATCAACATGATAAAAATCAAGTGCCTATTTACTCTTGACGCGTGAAAAGTAAAGTAACACCAATGTATAATATCTCTTAACTTATCACGTTCAATTAATGTCAATCGCCTGGTGTTTACTACATGTCATTTGCTCTTTGTGTCAATAATAAAATAGTCATAGAATTTACGAGTTCAGCCCGCACGTGTATTCAATCATACACATACATAATATATATACTTTATATATCATTTAGCGTATCGTTTGATATAATTATGTGACATGTGAGTGTATCAAAAAAAACCAGAAAAAAACTCAAAGACAAATACATAAACATAATGTGGTATGAAAATTAATATTGTAACTTAATCGAATGAAATATTTAATAACTATCTTCAACAATTAACTCATATCTCCTGAATTTTATCAATCAATTCGAAAGGTTCAAAATACTCATCGTGACGCAAGTATTTTTTCCTACCGTCAAAAGAAGTATTTACATTGGACTACTAATAAAAAGGTAAAAAAAAATAATACAGAAATAAAATCAGTTTTATGGGTGCGGTGTTGAGTTTGATAATTTTTTTTTTATCACTGGTATCCTATCTACAATATTACATCAAGGTCTCATCCTCAATCTCGCAAATGACTCTACGAAACACATTATCGAATAATAGAGATAAGGACAAGAAAGGTGAGGGGATGATAACAGGGAAAATAGTTCTGTATGTGTCATGTGTATGAAACAGTGTTTGCGAATGATGGCGTAGTGTCTGCTTGACATTCAAACGAATCAACTGCAATTCCAATTGACATTGACCACATTCACGCAAGTAGTGATACACATTTATACAGACATACATACATGAATAACAATGGAAAATAAAAAGGTTTCCATTCATTTCATAGCACTTTATATATGGAATTGATCACGTCTCTACATGATGATGAACTTGCCTAAATAATATTAATGCCATCACGCTGACCAATCTCCCTTGCAGTCCTTTGACAATCACGTTGAAGAACATCCGACCAGACTTTGTACCGATGATTCAGACCAGGCATTGTATGAAGCATAGCATTGCTGCCTAAAATACCACGTGATCTATTTGGTATACCATAAAATATCATGGCAACACGTGAATGTAACAGTGCCATTGAACACATTGGGCATGGCTCTTGAAGTAAAAATACCCAATAATTTGTGCATAAATATGAACAATCAATTTCATTGTCCAAACTATTTTGCCGATTCTTTTTTACATTTCCAATCGCATTGGTTGAGAATTTAGGAATATTCAAATTTATCAATGATGATGGATAGCAAAGTGGAGAATTTAATGGTAATTTTCTTTTGTTATTGCAATCATTTGGATTTTCTGATTGAGCATCAAATGTCGATTCCAATTTCCATGCACCACCACCACGAAATTTAGCAACAAGATCAATTGCCAGCATTGCTGCATGCCACATTGGATGTTCATTGGTTCTACATGATGCAATTGCTATTATTCGACATTTTCCATTGTCATTTGGATCTAAAATTATTGCACTACCATTGCAATGTTTATCGGCAACTGCTGAATATTTCGTTGCATCAATACACAATTTCATACACGAATCAATGATATCTAATTGTGTAGTATTAAAAAATGTGCCATTCAATAAAAGTTCGATTGCATTGTCTGGATGAAAATTAACTGGCCAAATATCTGATGCTTTCTTAGCTTGGGATTTAGTTCGAGGTGGACGTGATGGAATTGGCATTTTTAAAAAAGTTTCCTCCAACAGTTGGATATTGAAATTATTTTCATTCAAATGATTCTTTAAATCATTCTCTGATGAAAATGAAATCATATCGTCGTTGTAATCTTCCATTGGTGTATTAACCAATGCCAATAACAATTTACCATTGGAACATCGTTTAAGGTGTAAAAGTCCTGGCAATATTGTCATGATATTTCTAATTGCTTTTGCAGTATCACATTTATTTTTCAGGATCCCAATGTAAGCATCACGCAACGGAACATCAACAATGAATTCATCAGCAACAATTGGTTTCGGTACTGCTCTACATTCAAATGAGTCGGTAATAATGGACTTCTCATCATCATCCAATCGTGATTTCTTCATTGGCTCTGAAGTTGTCATCCCTCCTTCATTAATTTCTCAATGTAATTTCTCTCTTTATCACAGTGATGACGCCTTCTCTTGAATCCTGAAAAGATGTTTGTCTTCACTCTCCATGCCATATTATTTGATCAGTTAATTTTTATAATTGAAACATTCCATTATTGCTCTTTGTGTTTTGTTTTTCTTTGCTATTATTAATTAATATATTCCAACACTATACAATCAATCCTATCTTATATATGGAATAATAATCACAATGGGGTATGAACTTGTAATGGGCAAATTATTATATTGTCCACTGTTAAGTTGGGCCACGGCCGAATCATTTGTCAGAGTTAGACGCAATTGCTGAGCAGTAATCTTGAGAATGTGAGTGTCTATGTTCGATCGTTTAGAATAAATTCATGTTGAGGAAAATTGCGCTATGTTGAGGAAAGAAATAAAAATCATCATTAGCAGCAGTTATTATACATTCTTATCTGTCGTACATCATCGTAAATATGAAAATAGAGAATGGAATCAACGGAGAATAGAAACTGATATAATTGATACTAACTATTCCACTATGAATTTTCTAACATTGAACTCGAAATGACAACGTTATGTAACTGAGACGTGAGAAACTTGGGTGATTCATCCAACTCTACTGTAACTTTAACAACAAATATGAAGTCAAGAAAATTGATTAGTGTCTTAGTACGTCACATGCATTCAAAGAAATTTATCAACTCACTGCAAAATCATTTTGATTTCTCGTTGATGTTTCAATTGAAATCGAATCTGATCCGATTCCATCAGTCTTCATTGAAATGGAAAATCAATTTCATTTGACAGTTTTGTTTCTGTTTTGAATCATAGTTTGGATATTCCTTCTTCAATCAAACGCAATTTCAATATCTATCAATCAAAATCAAGATGAGTCTAAATGAATCATAATAAATAACAACGAACAAGGAAATATTATTGAACAAATAACATTCAATCAGACAGGCAGAGACCCAGAATAATTATCAAGAAAGATTCCATAACGAAATCAATAGAATTTTACAATAATAAAAGATATTCATAAGCATAAAAATTTGTTTGAATCAGAAATAAATTCAAAGACAATCCAAATCCATACCGAAATGTTGTCCAATAGTTATAATGAAAAGCTGGAAAATTTGTTTCAATAAATTTATGTATCACTGCGATGATTATTTATAGAAGTAACCTAAAATCACATTCAAAATTATTGATGAATATCTACAAAAATAACAAAAAAAATCGTTTGATGACAAAGAACCAGAGATTAACCAACTTCAAACATGATCAAATACTATCAAAGAATCAGATCTTTCCCCACAATAACTTTTTTAACATTAAAATCCTTCTCTTCCTAAAATCCAACATGTAATCAATGTGCACACAATGAGAAAAGCCCTTGTCATAAACAATTGTAAATATCATCAGAAATATTACATCATTGAACTGATATGAGTGAGCTGATTGACTGTAATCCATAACATTATAAAATATAAATAAGAATAATATTTATAATCATAACTATGATGCTTTTGTGTATCAAGTTTGTCATTGTATTGAATGCAACTTATATTGATGGATGTAACGCATGAGGAGGACATGACATAATAGAAAAACCTGTGTGAGAATGAGTGGAGAATTAATCATGAAAAATAATTAACACGATGCTGTTGGTTTATATGAACAAGATGGTATACATGTTTATATTTTGCTGTTATAATTTTTCTTGTCTTACGTCTTTTGTATACACTGCACTACACGTGTTGAACTACTGTGGCTGACGTTCTTTCTGTTAGGTATGGATGAATAGTCGTAGAAACGACCGTGAATGATATGACTATCTAAATATGAATTTATTTACACGATTATTCTTTGAAACGAAAAAAATGAGGAATAATCATTGCAATAATAATAAATGATAACAAAAAGGGAAATGAACGATTGATATTTAGTTTCATGTGTGAGTTTATTTTTTTTTTAGAGAATAGTTAGAGTTAGAAAATGAAATCAAGAACATTCTGATGCGCATAGTTGTTGAAAGTACAATTAGTTATTTGAATTTTCCTGTGAATAATTATGGTTAATGAATTTTTGTCATTGTTCACTTCGTTTTTATAGAGAAAATAAATTTATTGTGATTCTATTTTTATGAGAACATAAGACAATTGAATTGTGATATATATTTATGTTATTGCTTCTGTTCTAGGGATTTAAAAATAAATGATCTATATTATTGTTCAATAATGATTGAGAAATAAACGAATTGATGATTCAAAATATTTAACTTTGTTCGAACAATATTCTGGTGGAATTTGTGATTACAAACAAATCAGTTTTGTTTGATTGGATATGATGAAGCCAAATAAATTATCAATTTAACAGAAATAATTATTAGTTCAATGAATATAATTCATGCACTCGTATGAGATGAATTGTTCTTTGAGCGATAACATAATTTTCTATTCAATTGGAATCAGTGGTGTTTTTTTTCCTCAAATAAGATTTAGTAAATGTTAATAAACGCACTTTTCTTATCAACCATCAGCATAGCAATTTGTACGAAATGATCCATTTTATTCAATTGCACATTCAATTAACTAAATCATTTATTAACAGTTAATAAACCTTCGTCAACGGTGCTGTTAACTGAATATTAACCGTCAAATAAACGTTGCTATGTGTGCAAAGTCCACTGAAGTTAAATTAAAATTAAACTAAGATTAAGAAGTGGATGAGAATTTTTTATTCTCTTCTATTTTTTTTTCTGTGATAAAACTACACTGATTAATTTGTATGATCGTCATGGCAATTTTGGGGCTCATAGAAATGGATGTAGAATTATGAAATAGTAATTGTGATAGTTATAATGAAAATTCTGAGAGTTATTATCATTTTGTTTCGATGAAATGATACAGATTGTCTTACAACTATTCAAGAAAATCTTGTTCTGACGACATAAAATCTACAGTTGGTGCAAGTCACGCGATTGAATTATATTATACTTCTAGTTTTGTAATATTTAACCAACATCCGAGCAACTGTTAAAGAACAGTTTTATTCTAGTTAATATTTTACACATTGCAATTTATCTATTTCTGTTGCCTCAAAGTTGAATTAATACTGTTGATTAACTATAAACCAGCAGTAATAACCTCAATCTAACAGAGTTTTAATGGTCCAACTGATTCGTCAGAATTACCAGATCCATGTGAAAAATGTTTATTGTGATACTTTGTAATTTAATTTTATTTCACGATAAATTCCATCGAATCAGTATGAATGTAATCATATAACTTTCGAACATGAACGATTAAATATTTTTTGAAATACCTCGAAATATAAAAATCATTCAACATTAATTATCAAAAAATATTTCAGTATATATCTATCTCGTCTTTTTTATCAATCAATTGATTTAATATGACAAAAAAAAAGATGTGTCGTGTTAAGTATTGAACATATTTTTTCACTGAAGAATACAATTTTCAAAATGTAATGGAATGTTTTTATCAAGAATCATCGGAGATTGTTGAAGATATTTTGAAATCAATTGCCACAAGTAATATCTTTTTTATGCGTACTAATGAAATTATATTTAAAAACATATTCTTCACCGGAAAAATGCAATTGACCTTATTTTTAAATATTTTCAAAATATATATCAGTCTCAACTTCGTCACAATATGAACAAAAATTTTCGTGGAATTTTACGTCTACGTTTAGTTTAGTAAGGAAAATCATCATTTTCAAGTTTCAACAGGAATTTATGCAATAAGGAAAAAACATCGTCACATTGCAAATTAATCGTAAACTCGTTATGATCCAAAGTTAACATAACCAACAAATCGCAACAATATCGCCATTTTCAAGACGCCAAATAAACCAGTAAATTACAAAAAATATATCAAAACGAAAGACAAATCAATTTTCCAGAATTAAAATTGCGAAAATATCAGTTATCTAACGATTAACCTAAAAAAAGCAACAGAAATACCCCAATGTGTCATCCTCAATATCTCCTTGCTATAACATTCCTAAAAAATGAACTATTTGCTTCCCTTTTGATCTAAAAAAAAAACAGGAACCCAAAACCAGAATAAAACAAATTTAAATTCGCGTAACAGTTGAAGATCTCGCTCTATCCAACCTCAGCCTCATAAACAAATTCACACACCAGGTGGCATTACGCGCAGCGTTTTCGCATCTCATTCTATCTCATTCTCGCTAGATTCCAACCTATTCTCAACTATGTGTGGTAAAATAATCTCATCATTCATACAAGTCACAATGCAATCCATTTCCATCTTTAACAGAGCTCAACCTCGCTCACATAAAATGATCAAACGCTAAATATTCATTAAAATACATAACTTATGAACATATATTTACCTCAATTTAATTTCAGATCTCCCGATTGCTGTAATTTTGAATACCAACTGCAAAACTCTCGCTGTGTACAACTTAATGGACTCTGAGACACTGCTTGTGACAACACCACCAAATGCACACGAAAGAACGTTCATAAACACGCCAATATCATGACGCAACTACCGCTATTAAAGTTTATTGAAAAAAAAGAAAAGAAAAATAAACAATACAAGTGAATGAAGGAGCAGAGAGCAAAAACGCCAGTGCAGGTAATAAATGATACTGAAACAAAATTTGTCTCTGCAATAATGTTATTGGGAGGAGTTGAATCGATTTATAATGACAAATGAGAAAGTGTCTTTACCTAAGGCTTTTTACGTCTGCTTTATTGTACTGCAAAAGCGATAACAGCGTGACTGTATTTGTAAGAATGAGAAAGAGGAACAGATAGATGTTAATGGCGGGTGGGGATGATAGAAAAGTACCCACACATTTTACTAATGAGATTTTTACGTGCCCAATATAACTTTATTGGTCTAATCTTTATTTTTGTTCGAGATATTAGGAATTGTATGTAATTGATATTTATTATCATGTTAGGATACACGTGGATGATTAATGAATTATGGGAATTACAGATGTTGTGTTCAGCAGTTGATTGATTTACTGGCTGTTGGTAAGGTAGATATGTTACTTTCGAACATTGGATTTACAGACAGAGATGAATTATTGAATACGGGATCTTCTTTTTATAGGATACAAGTATGTGAGTTTATTATTGTTTGTTTTGCTTTTTGGAACTAGAATCTATTTATAGATATGACAATTGGTTTAATATTATCTGAAAAGTGATATACAGTCAATAGTGAATTTGAACAACCACTAAAGCACTGCATTATTTCATTTGATTGCGAATTCTACAGAATAATATATAAGCTCATGTAGTGATAGTATGACAGACTTGTCCAACACCAGGCTAGAACGAATTGAACATCGATTGTGGTCATTATCGATTATTCTATATCCTCTTCGAATACATTGAATGGGTAAGAATAGCGATTCGCGCGCATTTTTTTGTATTATGTATAGACATTTAATTCGTATCCATAAAACTCGGCTAAATAACTTAATAATAACAGGAACAATTAATAGAATCCCAACAATAATCAAACTAACACAATTAGGTATTTAAATGATTCCGGGACATTCATGAAACATCATGTTCTGCTTGAACATGTCATCATAGAATGTATCGTTGTGTTCATTGGCACGCATGAATGACGTTGTTCATTTAGGTAAAGTTTGCATACGTTTCGAAGAATCCATTGTAAATCAATGCCGCATCGTACAGATATTCAAATTGCTCCTGAGAGAATAAGAATGAATATTAGATCTGCATCCTCATATTCGATATTTTAAAATGAATAAGATAACTCACTCGTGTTGAACAAAAATCCGAACGTGAACGTCTTATTGCTCGAACAGCAAAA
>JAPYZH010000290.1:0-101183 GCA_030523085.1 Meteorus colon
ATGGCGCGCCTATAGTTTGACCGAGGCATAAAAATTAGAGTTTCTGCCGCGGAACCGGGGCCGAAACTACGTACTTTCGACCGTGGTAGTAAGAAAAATTCATAATTATTCCAATTAAATATTTCCAATCATTTTTATTAATTATCATACAATTATATTTAATTATCATACTCAAAGATTGATCAAAACATTCTATTTGTTACCATATCCTTCAAAACAACAAAACACTTTACATCAACACGACAATAGTCATACGCATAGCAATAACACATGCACAACATCCACTACAGGAAAATAGTGAATGAGAATTCACAGAGTGTGCAACTTTGCACCTAACAACACTTGTTTCCATTTCAAGCTTAACACCACTTCAATAAATAATATAACCTCCTCTATATTGAAGTTAAACTTTATAGCAGCCCTTAGAAACTAGCCAACCTAACTACACACAATGTCCATAGACATATTCCATGTGGTATAAATTTCTCATATGAACCAGGTATTCATTGTGCTTCCTCTCCCTTTCAATTATATCACAATTATAATCAGGATTAATTAAAGCACTTTCATAACAAATACTTTTTGAGTAAAAATATTTTTTCTTTCGTGAAATCGTGAGAGAAGATAAAAAGTTACAATGTATAGAATTATTTTCGAGTTTTGTCATCCTCTGTATCTCCCATTCATTTCCATACCCCTTCAATCTGTATGTGCAACGCACACCCTCATCACTCCTCTCCCTCTGGACCCGTCACCACAATACGAAACGTTGCGTTTGGTGGCGCGCATTGTTAACGCGCCTCGTTAAGTTCAGTACGTGGCTATTCCAAATTAGGACACGCTGCCAAGCCTGCGCGCACGTTTCGCGCGTCACGCCGGAAATCTGACGTGACGCTGGTGGCACATTATTGATTTTGAGATTATCATTGCCTCTGTGCTCTACATATTAAACACAAGATATAATAATTTTATATTCGCACATTTATATCGTAAAATCATCAACAATTTATTTGATTTATTTCTTTTATGTTGATCGTTTTACTTTTTATCTTTCGCTTTTTTTTTGTTCATTCTTTTTGATATGGTCACGAAGTTGTAGAGTTCAATGACGTTCGAGCATTATACTGTGAATTTCCATTAGCCCGTTTCTGTTGAATCAAATGAAAGAGTAGAAAAAATTGAGAAAAAAACAAAGGAGAATAGAGGGGGAGAAAGAAAAAAGAATAAAGTTCTCAGTTCAACATTGAGAATAGCTCTGCCAAACCCTCGTAAATTTTTTCACGCTACAATTTTACTCAGCTCCATCTCCTTTTGTCTTTCACTTTGCGTCGCACTTTTTCCTCTCGCACTGGCGATAAAACAGCTTCGGCGAATAGCCAAGAGAGTTTTTCATTGCTGTAAAGTGAAAGACAGAAAATTAACTACCAACGTCCATCAAGTACATGTATATATACAAAAGTCTATACATAAAAAAAAACGAGAGCATATTCATTCCATTATGTAATTTAAATACTTTTTGTTATTCAATTTCATCCGTTAAATATTTTTTTGATTTTAATTGCTGGAAAATATGAAAAACCAATGAATGGACATTTTTGGTGAACAAGAAAAGCCAAAGAAAATTTTGAAAATAAATAAAAACAAAAAGTATGAATAAAATAAACATCTGCTATATTTCAACTTTTTTTTTGCTCTACGTTCAAACGTATACATTGAAGTAGAGTCACAGTTTGTAGAAGTTACGGAAACTGTGAATGAAAAAAAAAGTGTACAAAAAAATGAATAAAAATTGAAAACAGACGAAAAATAAACGCTGCCACAAAATAAATACAAACTGGGAATGACGTGACTGGAGCAGACAGTACCCAGTGACAGATACGAAATGGGAGATGCGAGTCAATGTGACGTGACGGCCATGCGGTGACCCATATTCCTCTCGGGGCACGAACCGCGAGGGAGGAAAGCAATAAAATATAGAGAACAGTAGTAGAACAGAAAAATGAACGAATTCACGCGATGCATCGGGTCATTTTGACTGCACGTTTGATATGCGATCAGAAGACAGACAGCAATGATATTCAAAAAATTGTGCATGCATACATAAAACCGTCAGTGAAAAAGCGAAAAAGAAAAGAAAAAGATGCGAAAAAAAATAGAATGAAACAAAAAAAATATATTCGAGAATAAAAAACGCATTACTGTGTTCAGGACAATTAACGCTCGTTCACTGTCGTGGTTGGATGAAATAGGGAGTGAATAAAGACACAATTGCGCGCGCAAGTACAAGATTCAAAGAGTGGGATGAACGAAAAAAAAAAAA
This sequence comes from Meteorus colon, assembly GCA_030523085.1. Classification (NCBI taxonomy): domain Eukaryota; kingdom Metazoa; phylum Arthropoda; class Insecta; order Hymenoptera; family Braconidae; genus Meteorus; species Meteorus colon. The sequence continues at coordinate 2,321 of JAPYZH010000290.1, forward strand.
ACGTGAGTGAAAAAAAAAATGGCGCGTCCTGAATGTGCGAATGGGGGTGGCGCAATTCGTGTATATATAAAGAGAGAATGACGAGGACAAGCCCTGGACTATTCAAGAGCTCAAGGGATGAAAATACCTGACCCAGCACGGCTTTATTTCCCCTTTTTTTTTTATATTCCTTCTTCACCCCTAGTTTCAATGTAATATATATCTGTATGCATATCTATATATGTGTACAGTGTTTCTACACCCTGTACGGGTTTTCGTGTACGTGCAGACACGATGTGGAAAACTTGGTTGAGTTAGTCCCCACGAGTGCTGTCAATCTTCTGTGGAAACTTCTAACGATTCAACGTAGCCGCGCTATGAAGGAAAAAGAAAATGTGGCTGGATCAAAAAAAAAAAAAGAAAAGAAAAAAACGTTCTCAGTATTGTTCATCGCCTCGCGTGATATCATTCTACTGGGCTTACCACACGTACAAACTATAATTTATTTTACCTTCGGTCCAAGCAATTTTATTCCTCTCAGTTTAATGGTCTAATAAAATGTATTACCTTAATTCATCTTATTATTTATCGTTATTTTATACAAATAGGTCAATGTATATTGTGAATAATTATGTAAAAAAATATTAAAGTGAAAATATATTAATTCATTTTTATATTTTTAATAGTTGTAGAGCTAAAGTTCTGTTTTATATGCCGACTTTATGTGGCAAACATTTTTATTGTTTTGTTATCTCTGGATTTGACTGGATAAGTAAAATAAAATAGCAGCCCTTTTTATCATCATCTTTTGTATGTCGAAATCATTCTACGAATTAATACACAGTCACTTTATTTTTCTTCATCTTATTCAGAGAATTTTCACGATGTCATTTGCGCTTATTTTATAATTTTTCTGCGACTTTTCTCTCTGTGTATCTGATCCCTTGGGTGAAATTGAACATTTTTTCCAGAATATCAATTCATAATGTTCTTGCGATAATGTTGCGACAAATTCCCGAGTAATCTCTTAAGTAGAAAATGGAAAATCGCAGAAAATATGAAGAAATTAAACTTCTGAATCTCATAATTATCATCGACTTTCTTCATTCAAATTGACTCGTTCCAATTGTCATTAAAACACTTCTATTACTGTAATGACCTTCGTCAAAAGTTTTCACTTCTTCCTCATTCCTTAATCATTCCTTTCAGACAATGATAATCACTTGGAAAATTCTTCTATTTGTGAATAAAATAATCTTCATAGTTGAATCTTCAAACTTTGTATTGTAGACAATTTTACAAAATAATAAAACTGTAAAAGAAAAAAACCTTTTCAAAGTTTCCTCAGTCAAATCAGAACGAAAAAAAATGTTCTTTTGAAAAATCCAAATCTTTTCAATGTCTATTAATGACACTCGTCTTTACTTTCTCCACCAATCTTCAACAAAATTTCGTTCTTCATAATTCTGTAGCTCCGATAAAAGTGAAATGATGTCAAAAAAATTATTCCTCTTATCATCAAATTGCTTTTCATCCTCAATTTCTTCTCAATCATTGCAAAACCCACAAAACAATAAATCAAAATCATAAATACACATCCCTATATGTATCTATATCCACAAATTTACAATACATAACATTAATTAAGCAAAAATCCAGCCCTTTGATCAATCCCAATTGTTGTCGATAAATCAAGAAAATTTTTGTACAAAAAAAAACCTCATACATAGATATACCTTCACCTCGAGCAGCAGTGCTTTTAAAATGAATGTGCAGGTTAAACAGGGGTTGTTACCCTATAACGAGTATCGGAGGCCCTTCATTCCAACAGTAGTCACAAAAAGATAAAAAAAACTGAACGAATGCGTCACTCACCCGCCTCATCGGACTCTGAATCGTAGCGGTCGCTAACTGCGCACCGTTTGACATGGAAATTTGAAAAAGAAATGAAAAAAACCACTGAATGAATGATAAAACCGAGAAATAAATAATCAAACGTTCCTAACTCTCATGCAACACACATATACACAAACACATACGAATATACATAGCTACCCACAGTTATGAATAATAAAATGGAAAGAGTGGGAAAGAAGTATTTAAAACGATGGAACAAACGTTTCTGAAAAACGATTCAAATGCATTCGTTATAGATGCAACGAACTCAAAGTATACAAAATGAGAAATGTGAGTGCACAAGATGAGGAGAAAAAAATTTGACAACTGCGTAGTCACGTCACAATTTTATGCTTGCAAACGAATGAAAAAGAAAAGAAAAAAAGTTGAAACAAAAATAGGAGTAAAATGCTCTTTGTGGTCTGAACGATACGACTCAGCTCTCGAGACATAGACGAGAGAAATCGAGACGACATGATGACTCTTCGATTCTTCTCTACATCCTATATATATATATATATGTATGTATAGATCTATTTCTTTTCCTACTTTCTTTACCATGCGCACGACGTTTTGCCCTCTTCAAATTTCTTCGTTCTGTCGTTCTAGCGTCGTCGTGAAAACCGTAATTAACTGGCGAATGCTTTTCGCGTTAACGACAGACGGCGTCGAGCAATTTAACCACCCGCAGCTTTTCTACTCCCTCGCACTACTTTTTTCCATTTCTTGTTTCACTCTTTGCCCATCTCTTCGTTTTTCAGTCTTTTTTCCACTATGAATTTCACCAGGTAACGCTAATTGCGCTTCAGCTACGTTTTCTAACAACTTCTTTCGTATAATTATGTTGTTTTACAAACGATATTTAATCAACGTTAAATTGATTTCAAACACTCTTGAGTTTAAATTATTGCTCAAAAAAATTCACGAATTATTCGTGATGAATATTTATGAGTTTATTTATATTTTTATATTATTTAATTACCATCTACGTAGGTATCATTCATTATTTTTACTTCTCTATCACAATTACACAAACGTCACAGGGTTAAAACCCCTTTGACATTATCACTTTGAAGTTAAACTTCCTCCACAATCCGAACAGCTTTCTCAGTAATGATAATTAACTTCAATGTTTTTCATCAAAGTATTTTTTTCCACAATTTGTCTTCTGATTCATCTCTTTTGTTTCGTAAATAATATCTACAACGTCAGGATGCAACGGCGAATTTTAATTTTCAATTCAATCCAAAGATCAGCACTTTGTCGGTATTGAAAAGAAGTGAAGTATCAAAAAAGAAAAAATATAAAATTAACGACAGGGAGTTTAGAGTAGACAGATAACTGCATATGCATATAGATGATATACAAAGGGTGCAAGCTCAATTAGAGTGTCAAGGAGACAAAAAGCTCTTTGGTGATGACACGACGCAACACTTGACAATACATTCCCATATCCAACCACCATAATAATAATCAAATTGGCAAACAATTATTGACTATTAAATTGACAAATCTAAATAAAATAAAAATAAACAATCGTTTTTCCAATAATATTATCAATGAATTTAATTCAACAAAAACATCTGAGAACCTTTTAATATTTTCTCAATACTTACAAAAATAATATCGATAATAAAATTCCGTTCAAAACATTCTCATTTTACGATTATAACCTCCTACATTTATTTATGGGTTTCAAAACGTTTTACTATTGCGCAATATCGCTTGTAAATCCATACACACAAATGTGCAATCACATACACATCTGCATCCTCATATATGACTTTATTAAACTCTAAGGTCAACTTCAATCGTTCCCCGAATTTATTGAATGCATGAACACATTTATTGACAGTAACTAACAAATATTCATTCCAATATAAAAATACATATAAACATAAAAAGCTTTCGATATTTTGATAAAAACATAGTAAAATAAATATATTCGTCGACGTAAAAAAAAAAATTAAACATTTAAGTAACACATTCTAAAATAATCAATATAAACTGAGATATCAATGAGGATATTTATATATATTTATTTGTCATTATCAACAATTTCATTAATTCAATTGCAAATGTTTCATTTTCTGTTAATTGATAATAGAGATGTATATATACTTGTGCATAATCATCACGCTTGCATTGTACTTGAAAACAATAATGACGTTAATTAGCAGTCGTAATTAACTGTGTGAAATATATTTTCAACAACATCAACAAAATATATAAACATAAATAAACGTTTTCAGTGCGTACACACATACACACGTCAATCTCAAAATTTTCTTGTCATTGGTTTATTATATTAGTCGTTTAATTCTATTATGCTTTAACAATGAAAATACGTTGCATGTGTTGAGTTTATATATATACACACGAAAAACATTCACGTTGAGACTTGTTGGCGACGAGACTAAGGAGACTGGTGCAACTCCACTTGCGTTGAGCGCGACAAGTTTTCGCTGACTCAGTCGTGCAGTAAGGGATGAAACACTCGGTAATACAAAGCACGCTAGTAAAGCACGGAACGAAAGTAAGGGTAAATGGATGAGGAGGTAGAAGTGAACGGGAATGGGAATAGAATTGAGATGATGGTGAGGGTTGAAAGAGAGCAGGGTGATTAGGCTGCAACGTCACGCGAAAGAGGGTGGTGTATGGAGGGATTTGAGTACACGCAAGGGCATCGCCCTCAACGCGTATATTTCATCCAGTCGATAATTACTACAACCACCACTTTTGTATCGTCCATACAAAGCCAATTATTATATTTCAATTAACATCTACAGAAGTGTAAAATAAAGATTGGAAATATTATGGTAAATTGAGAAAGAAAATTTTTCTTATAAATTTCATGGCGAGGGAAAAAGTTGTGAATGTGACAGTTTTAATTCGTGATATTTATCAATAAACAAATTAAAAAATACCATAGGATAATTACTGTTAGTGAATGTACACCTTTTTGTCATTCTTAATTTTATAGAATAAGAAACTAGAAAAGAACTTTAGAAAAAAAGTTCGAATGTGTGACAGAATTGATGAGAAAAACGATGTCAGATCGAAACTGTCACATATTTGAGATGCATCAAGGGAGTAGTTACCCTTTTTCTTCACTTTACGTATAAATACAAAAAAGTGAAATATTCATTCTAAAAAAAAAAAATTCTACGTCTTTTTATTTTTCAATCACTCACATATACAAAAAATCAAAAAATTCGTGAATTCACTCAGTCAAAACTGTCAAATAACTCCCTTGACATTTCACTTTGATTTCACACTCGGATATCACAAAGATATAAAAACTATTTTTTCAATTTATATATATATATGTATATATATATATATATACACAATAAAACTTTGTCTGACAAAAGCGAATAAAGTTTTATTATCCACGCACAACGTCGCTCTTTGGTGTTACGTCATGGAAATTTAGATATATAGAAATAAAAGAAATAAATCCCCTATGTGTGCATACATGACTGTCAAACGCGTCCAAGAATAATTCACACGTCCAGAGGGTGCTGTAAATATTCATTTCACTATGTAGATGTAGCATAACACCAAGTGGTGAGAGAACAGAGCGTGAGTTTATAAGTGGTATAGTATTATATTTATATTGCAACGATGGTGTAGAAAGTGTCGCTTCGATCGTCGTTAACCCTCTCCTCATTTTCATCCCCTTTTTACTCCTCATTCGCTACCATTATACCAATATACATACACCTTCATCATTTCCCTCCTGCTCACACCTCTCCCGACACATTTAGCACCATTCCGGTGAATTTAATTCGCCTGACGTTTCGCGGTAGGATTACGTGCTCCGGGTTTTTCGACCCGCTCTCAACGCGCGGCTGTGACCTGACGATGGAATGAGAGAAACCCACGAGCAGTAGTGGAAGGGATATAGTAGAGATGAATACAGTAGAAAATAAAAAAAATTCAGTGTGACTTCTATCGCCTCTTTTCCACCCCTGAGGGTTGCATTTAATATGAGATGTCGATCGAAGGATAAAAGTTTGGAACTAAAACATGAAGAGGAAAAAAAATTCAACGGGTGAATAAGCAAAATAGGAAGATAATGGGTAGTGGATTGGGAAGGGAAAGGTTATGCACAGCAGGGGTGTTACCACATGGGGGTGTGGAAACAGGGGAATTTTGTGTAGGTTGAGGTTGAAATTACTGATGGCTTAATTGGGCGCAAAATCATTTCCGATGCCATGTACGGATGTAGTGGTCGAATAATCATGCTAAAAGCTCGTTTAAAAGAAAACCACCCCTTTAGTCATGAAACTACCTCTTCGTTGTGTATCCCTTCAACCAACCCCTTTAAATTTTACTCTTTTTTCTTCATGCCAATCACTTCACATTTTTTTTTTTCATGTATTCGAGTTCAACGCAAACTCTCGAATGTGAGTGAAATGTGCATGTATGAATTCTATACTTGACTTTTTCGCATGACGGTTGACTTTTTACCCTTCATCAAATATATATATGTGTATATATATATGGCATATGTGTGTATGTGTTCACGTACATTAACAACCAGCGATCGATTTATCCGGTAGCGCCCGACTTATTCTCTTTCTATGGGTGATCGTTGATTGGTACTCTTGTGAGAAACAAAAAAATGAACGGGAGATACACTGCGCTTCGAGATGAAGTTCATTAAGATGGATTACGATATATACAGGGGGATGATTGCAGTATTGTAGGGGTTAAAGTTCTATTCTTTAATTCCTGATTTTGATACGTGATATTTTATATACTATTAGAAAAAAAACGTGATGTGGATTAGGATTTTTGGGTTTGATTAGACGAAATTCTGAATTCGAATTATGTCTGAGACAGATTTTTTACATGAAAGGTCATTTTGGTACATTTTTAATGGAGAAATTGGTTTGGGTTTTTATTGCTGAGAAATTTCTTGAGTTCATTGATAAATAGTTGTTAATTTTTGTGCTTTTTTAGGGAAACAAAAATTAGCAGGAAGTCAAAATCAAACCCGACAATGAATTTTCTTATTATAAACAAATTATTGAAAGAGAAACTTCAAGTTTTTTCTTTTAAATAATTAATGAAAAATTTTTACCAAAGTGCTTAAAATAACGAAGTTTAATATTAAGAAGAGATCAATTTATTCATCTTACGATTCGTTGATTTTGCATAAAATTCTGCACTAGACTTTGATTGATCAAAAAAAAGAACAAAAGTTTTATCGTTGATTCAGTTATAGTCTGGTATAGATAAATTTTTCATTGATTTGAGGATACAAATCATTTTGAATTTGATTCAATTGAATTCAATTCACAGGAAAACGTACAATTATACTAAAAAAAAAAAAGAACTTTAATTCAACACATAACAATCAATCCTTAATTGTATTCCAAATAAAATTTTATAATATCAATAAAGTATCAGAAAATTAGTTCAAATTTATCAGTTATTAATATTTCATCAGAATAATCAAATTTCTTTTTTCCTCTTTCTAAATTTTGAATAAATCTCCATTTTATTTAGTCTTTCCCAACAATTTAAACAAACAATTATTCCCAGTCACAACTTTATAAAATAAATTATTACAATTCAAGTCATCAAAATATTCTCCACTCTATTTTCAACATCATAATCATTCATGATATATTTTCCAATATCACAGAAACAATGACAATATCTGCAATGTTTAAAATGAGCAATAAAACGTTCCAACGTTCGAAATGAAAACACTTAATTCCCCAGAAGTTTGCAATAAACGAAGATGTTACCATTACTTGAAGTGTACAATCTAATGAAACTAAAACTGTCGTATAATTTCTATTAATTTTGAAAATATTCATTTTCTTTTTATCCTTTTCACTTCTATTCATTTAAATACACATCATTATAAATTCTGATACCAAACCGCAATTACGTCACGATAGAACTGCTTCGCTTCATTGCTCTACCGGTGTCTGTTTACATAAATTGACATTCGTTTACCAAGTGGTTGCAACTTGCTCGAGGCAAACGCTCTAATAATTTGTACACTTGATAAATTAATTGCGCTAATTGACATCGATCTAACAACAGTTATTAAGAGAAAAGCGACCAAATAATCTAAATAAATGATAATTTACACACTTTTATGTGCACATAAATATATATATCGTGTATATGCGATAGGGAGAATTACCTGCATATAAACATAACATTCATCGTACATAGGCGTGTGAATACAAAGCACACAACACACTTACCGTACGTGCTTATGTATGTGGAACCTTGTGCGCCAAATTGTATTGTCTACCGATTGAATTTATTCTCGAGGATTTGCAGCTGCTGGCACTTTTACGTGTATATATAGCTAATTCTATAGCTGAATTTTCGAGGAGGTGTGTCAAGCGACACCGAATATACACGAAGACAAAAAGATGGAAACAATGAACACGAAAGAAAAAACAAAAATATCCTCATTCATTTGCTTTATAGTTTATTAATGCCGATCTTGCACTCTTTATTTACTGATGAAAAAAATTGTGGTGACATTCTCATTTTTCATGTGAGGTCGATGGATGGAGATTTATTCAGAGCGAAAGGATATAGTACAGGCAATGTATGAATTTTTTTTTTAGGTTTGGTGTTTTTTTTTTCTGGGAAAGGTCTTTTATAGTGATATTTTTTTTTTTCGTCCAAGTCGACACTATTCATCTTTATCTTCAAACTCTTTTGCACACATTCTCTGTCATCGGTTGGAAGGATTAAACATTGTTGTCAGTTTTATTGTTATTTATTTTTCTGTGTGCTAGGAATGTGTGAATGTGGATTTGTATGGGTGTGAATGAGGAAAAATAATGAAAATGAATATCATTGAACCTAGAAAATTGTTCGAATGTATCAGCGTATGTTTGAAACATTTTTAATTAAACATTTTACAACACACTGTGATGCACATGAGTGGCATAAAGGTGAATAATGAAAATACTGAAGTAAATTTGAAATATTTTCGTATATATGATGTTGACAATTTTGTTGTTATTTAAATTTTCATTACATTGTTTCGATCTTGAAAATTAAAAAATATGAAATATTTTTATTAATATTAACACTACTTTGTCTTTTTTTTTCTAATTGTGCAATAGAATTAATAACAATTTTTTAATGTGTTTTCCGCTAAGGAATCGAAAATTGCAATTTATTTTCTTATATAGAAAAAAAGTGAGCAATTAATCCAAGAATAATTTCAAAAAATCCCTTTCATCATAAAGCAGAGATATAAAAAAGTTTCTCATTGTTAATAAGATAAACTAAGAACAATACAAAAAAAATAATTAGATGAACAATTGAAGAAAATAAAATTCAAAGTAGAGTGAAATCATTGAAGAAGATAAGAAATCCACGATCAATTCAAACTGTTTGGTCTTTATAAAAAATACTTCAGCAAAGCTCCAATAAGTAATTATAAATTATACATAAAAGTTATTTTTCACAACTTTCGTCAGAGTGCCATTGAAAATTTCCAAACTGGATTAATCCAATGAATAAATTCCACACAGTTGAAAAAATTCAATTACATAAATCCACTACTATAAAAAAAATAGAAACAATAAACAAATAAACGAAACATTTTTCACATTCTTCTCGTTCAAAATCCACCAATGAAAAAATCATAAAAATTCAACTTCCTCAATTAAATTCAACATCAATCAACATTAAAATTAATATATCTCATCAAAATTTCCGCCAAAATTCATTTCAAATTGTGAATTAAATCCAATTAACTAAATACATAAATATCCATTTATGTTTTGGTTTATAACGATTGGAGAACAGAACAGAACATCAAAGTTCCCTATCAAAAAATAAAATCTTCAATTCGATATCATACACATCCACATCCTCCCATTAATATCCCCATGTACGCACACACCCACATCCACAAACATACTCCCAGTGTATTGTCCATGGACGTATCGAGGCCGCAGATTGACTGCGTGGCTGCCGATGGCATTCAACCTATCTGTTGTTGTATACCGTTTATTGTCGAACAGTACAGGCAGAAAACCAACTGTGAACTCCCTCCCCGTCTATTATATACAACGCATCCCCTCAAACTTCATCCCTCCAATCCTCTTCGAAAGCTTCAATGCACTATGGATATTATTTCAAAGCGAGTACGAGATTGGTTTCGGTGCGCTTCTGATGGCATAGCGTTAAGTTTCCTTATCATAATGGAATCGCGTTGGTAGGATGTTGGAACTGAGGTTCCAACCGGAAGGGCGCAACAGAGGTGTATGGAGTGTAAGTGAAGGGAGTGTATGCTGGATGAATGGGTTGTGTGTTGGGATACTGCTGCAAAAGACATCCAATGCATCCCCATGGACAGAAGACAAAGCTTCATCCGTCTCTCAGTAACTCATTCTTGCATCAGATCTCTCGCTCACAATTTTTCTGTTTCACTTCTTCTATCATTGCCGCATGTGATATATAAAACCGTCGGTATGTGTCGTAAGGCGTTCAGGTGAACGTCATCAACCCTTAAACTGTATCAAACGCGTGCGTGCATGCACAGCTTTGAGCTTTAACTAAATCTCAAATATTCACATGACGCTGTTGTGTTGATGTTTCTATCTACTCATATTGAAATATAAAACCAGGAAATAACATGGTGGGGAAAACGTATAGCCAATAGAATCCTATCGAGCGTGGGATTATTGCACTTTATTTATTCTATTTTCATTCAAGAGAATATAAAACAAATGAGCGAACGAAATGGAATATGAAAAAGAATTATCTACTGATAAAAGAGGAGAAAAAAAAAGGAAACTTTTTTTTTATTGATATATGGATTGTAATATATCGAGTGTTAATAACGGATTAATAACAGAGTTGACTAGGCAATCCTTTTTTATTTTATATTCTGTTAGTGATAAAAAAATGAATAAATGAATGGATAAAATAGGATTGGAGGGGAAAAAAAATGATATTGTTCATGAAGTGTGAAGTGTTGAAGGGTAGGAGTTAAATTTGACAGGAAATTTATGTAACTGGAATTGACATCAATAGAAATTTTATTATTATATCATCATTATCGTTATTGTTATGATTTTTATTGCTATGGTCATCTCAATGATTAATGACTAGGGTATAATCTGGGCTGTTGTACTGCATTGATTTATTCCATGAGCTTCACTCATATATAGAACAGACGGTCAAAGGGATGACGATGGGCACCTGAATCGAACATCCTGTTAAACTGAATTCATGCTCTGGTGTATATGTCTATGAATATGTTTACGTGAATCTATCACTGTATGTGGTATACATACATTTGGACAATCAGTCGTAGGGGGCACAGCTTATCTAATTAATTAATCCACCTGACCTATTTTGGAACAATCAACAATCATTTAAATGTTAACATGAATGTTGTTGTCCTGGTAGGAAAGAATTGGTTGAATGTGTTATGACTTTGATGCGGCATCCTTCAACATTAACCAAAAATCAAACAATCAGTCGTTGATATTAATTGGTGAGTCATTCATTCATCAACTAAAACTCCAAGAGACAAAATAAAACACCAATAAAAATACCCAATTGATTACCTGATCAACAAATTGTTGGAATGACCTAGAAAAGGATTTTCAATCCATCAGAATTTTTTCATATTATTTCCCCACTTGTTCAATTGAAAGTGGGTGAAACATAATTGATTACACTCAACATCCCTACATTCTATCACATGCAATAAAACATATTCACACATATATCTTCTCCATATTAATACATTGTCAAGCAATGAGCGTAACATTCCAATGGTTCAACATCTATGGTGAAACACAGTGCCCCTCGGCGGGACCACCCACTAATCAATATCAACTCACACCTCAGTGCTACAAAGGGAGGCAAAACCGGAGCATCTACCCCTTTACCACTCCTATCCACCTCACTTGCACCTCCATTATCTTCCTCTCTCTGCGTCCATACCTTCTCCCTCTCGCCCTCACTATCCTATATATCCACGCCCGACTCGTTCACGCATCTATAGAATCTACAGATATCCCCGGATAAACCCGGGCGTCCAAGCCCCCACCTCTCTATCGCTACAACTCACCCTCTCAAAATCTCTCTTCCCTTTCCATCGCTATTTCAACCGAGTTACGACAGAGAGGATCGACACATAGGCTATCACCATATGCGATATCGACGGTGAATTTACAATTTAGTTTGCACAAGCGCACCGCATACCCCATCGATCTGGAATTATATGAAATTACAATATTTCCTGAGGACTATTGACACAAATACCTGTAGATGTATGAATCAATTGTAGTTTGTTACTTATAGACGTGAATATCTGTGGAATGAAAATTGTGCTCAACTGAATTCAATGAAAAATGATGATAAAATATCAATTTTATAATATCCAATAGTTAACAGCGTAAATGAAATTTCAATAGTTACTGAAAAAAAAAAAATTTTCTCATTCATATGATGCTGAAACTTTTTTTCAAGAATTCCTTTTTTATTTCACTGATGAAAGTTTTTTTTTCTATCATGAAAAATGGAGGAGTGATAAATATTACAACGAAGAATGATTAATTATTAAAAATTGCAATTCAAATTATTATTATGTTTAATTGAATAATAAATGATGATGTTTGATGATTTTTTTGTCATCATTAAAATTTTTGTGAATAATCAAAACATGATAAAATTTTAAGTTCTAATATTATGTAATATCATAGTTGTTGGATGATGCCAAAAAGTATTTGGTGAAAATTCAATTATTCGTTATTGTAGAAAGCATTCAATGAGGGATTCAACCCTATTGAAATTCTAGAGCAGACAGTGTTCGTTGAGCCCGGCGTAACGTCTAGTGCTGTGGTAATAGAATTATGGTTCAGGGTTCATGCCTCATGGTACACCCTGAGGAGCTCATGCTCTCAGACTACTGCGTAATTCAAATGCACATCAAATTTCAACATTTGTAAGACAAATAGATCTATATAAAATTCAAAAAAATGAAACTACACAAGTGTTGAAATTTTCTTCTCGTTCATTAATTATAAAAGTTATCGTAGTGGAAAAAAATTGATAATCCACCCTATGAGATTAACAAATAATTCTGTTAATTGACGCGGAAAACTCATTAATTCTACAATAATCAACAGAAAATTCTATTATTTTATACCTGACTTCAATTAGTGTCGAATCATCTCTATAAAATCATCGAATTATTATACATACATGAGAAAAATAATAAATACCAACAAATTATTTTCACTAAAACTTCCATTACGTTAAATAATAAAAAATTGCTAATATTCAATAGCATTTTTTTTCATTCCATTTCGCACATGATTTTCAAAATTAAATCAAACCAAATTTCAAACACACAATCCCACCCACTTCACAATCATCCCATAACCTCCCATGAATATATCCACATCCACAATCTCAATAACAAACGAGTATTGACCTAAAATTCAATCATAATCACCAATTTAAATAAACAAATGCTATTATTATCTCAAATCAACAACAACCATCTGAATAATCTATCGAACAAAAACAATTCATAAATGATCGCTATCATTAAATTCTCAACTATCATTTTTACTTCGTCCCTTCCTCTATCACCACCATTCTCTCTCTCCATTCTGTCCTGACCTATCGATTCCCACTCCGATTTAACATCGAATATCCACACAAACCATAGTTCAAACTCGCCAACACACTTACACATCCAATTTCATTATTAACAACCCAAATTAACTTCTCAATAAACCCATACACAACTTTACATTCTCCAGCTTCCACCATTCCAAAAAGTCGTATCATTTATCGTATTTATCCAATCTATTGAATAAAATTCATATCTAAAAAATCAAAGAACAATTTCATTAGCTATTACATGAATCCATTAAATTATTCCAACACACGACTGACCTATATCTACATCCACGAATATATTCACAGTGAGAACTATCACATTGTGTGAAGATCTACATATAGAATTAATTCTGGTCTTTGATTCATCCGTCAACCAAAGATAATCATCAGCGCTCGTTTGGCAGCAGCAACTTTGTCCATCGTGATGGTCAACGAGCAGTAATTCACCGAGAACATTCAGCTTTGACCGCTATTGCGCATTGAGAGAGATGAAGCAAGAGAGAGAAGATTACAGGGTTCAAAATAACACATATATGTATATGTATATATATAGGAGTAGAGAGGTTGATCAGGGTGAACGTGGCGCGTTAATTCCGTGCAGCTGATTAATTGGAAACGGGAACTATCGCGCAAATAGCCGACAGATAAGCCAGCACCAGTTTGTCCTCTGGCAACGCGACGAACCTCTCCAGTCACCTCACTCCGATCGACCTCGATTTCTCGATCCGACGGATGTACAGACGTTAAGTCCTTTCGTTACAGTTATCTGTTCGACAATTGTCAATTTATATCTATATATCTATGTATTGTAGGTGTGTATGTGTGGATGTAGATATATAATATAAACCGACAATAGGTTGAGCGGATAAATGGCGGTGAAATACGATGTATTGTGGTTGCATTTTCGTTTACTGGATTTACTGATGATAAATATCATGAATGTATTGTGGATGTATGTATGTATGTATGTGTGTATGGGAGATTGTAGGCGTGGATTTTATTCGTGACCCAAGATGGATCAATCCCAAAGGGCTTTATTATGTTGGGCACGAAAAGAAGTTTAAATGAATCAGAAAAATTTAATATTTTATGATTGTTAATTGAAAAGTCATTGATAGATTTGAGAATGGGAAATGGGAAAATGTGTTATTGTAGAATAGTTCGTATGATTTGAGTGACTGATCAGGTTTTTTTTTATATTTTGTGTTAATTTGTGAATTCATTTGTGATTTTGTTGACGTTTATTATCCTTAGGAGCTTATTTTTTATTCGATTTGATATTAGAAGATTTAATTGATATCTGGAATGTTGTTTGATTGCTTTTTAGTTTGAATGATAATTGGGGAAAATTCGGAATTTCTTTTCATAGAATGAATGACAAGTACAACCTTACGATAGTGTTTGAAAAAAATCACTGAAATCCATCACAATCAAAGAATTGAATTCACTGCACGTCGTATCGATCGCAAAGTTTTTATTGGACTCACTTTCAAGGAAAAGCGGTGAAAATTGCAACGTAGTATTTATGGCCACTTGACCTGAACAATCAAATTGTGCCATAACTTCTGGAATTTTTTCATTTCCAATATGAAATTCAGCGCATATTCTCTTGAATAGATTTTACTTTGTGAGTAAACGAAATAAAAATAGATTAATTTTCCAATGTCATATCGACATCTCTTAATAATTTTTGTAGAACAATCAAAAAGGGAATGTCATCAATAACAAATCAGTCAGACTAAAATATACCAAATAATTTCGATATTAAAATTATTACAACTACAAAATTAACTTATCAAAATTTCCAATTAAATATTACAAACTGATCAAAATCAATTAACCCCAAATAATCCCAAAATATTCATCAATTTCATTTGATATTAATAACAATTATTGAACTCAATATTGTTTGTCAATAAATTACGAACCAAACTCTTTCTATTAGAATAGAAAGCGCGCACTACTGACCTATTGAATATATAATTAGACAACTGACCTAGTAATTTTTTAATAACTGAACTAACTGATAAAATTCTTGAATTTATATCTTCGATTATACTTTATGGGTCACGCTGATTAAATTCATCTATAATGAATCGTGGCTTTAACTTGTTCCAGATATCCAGAGCTTCGCTTTTTATATATAAACAAAAACAAATTTTCAATTACACACAAAAAAAAATTCACATTGAGTTTACAAACTAAAATACCTCTCATCTATTTCTCGAAGAATTTAATAATATCAAATATTTATCGTTTAAATAAATTACCAAAATGTCTTATATAATATCTACCACGACATAAATAATTTTGAAACAGAATATTCAACAAAATCTTACAACACTCCTGTTAAACATTGAGAATGTATAAATTGTCGACGTATTTTACATAATGCGGTATGAATTACACCAAAGCCAAGGGGGAAAGAGGGTTACGAGAGGGATGTTTTAGCATGCAGCTAGAATTCTATGCATGACATTCATCTGGGTATATGCACTCACAGTGAAATTAGAACTTGGCAATGTGGATTATCGTAATTGCGGTAGCTGAGTTGAACCGCGATAAAGCAGAGGTTTAACATATATGCCAAGTCGTATATGTATGAGGGTTGAATGAAGCAGGGGGATGATGGTGATGTATTGTATGATAAAAAGAGAGTGGAAATATATAAGCGACGTGAGTTTTATATCGAATAGAGACAGCAATTGCTGACCATGCAATTTTTTCGCAGTAAAAATGTGATTTTATTGGAATTCATGATAAAGATTTCAATAATGTTAGCTTTCAATATTCTTTATTGTTTCTCTTCACACAGACGTGCGCATATAGTGTGTACAGTAGAGGTGGATGATAGGGAATGAAAATACAGTGATTTATATTTTTTTTGTTTTGATATATAGAAAATATGAAAACATTGACATTAAAATTGAATGTGCCTATAATTTTCTTCAATAAATACAAGTACTGATAAATGTTTTACATAAAGTCAATGATTTATATTGTTGCAATTTTTCTTATGGTTATTTTGATATTTTATGAGTGCATTTGTTGTAATTCGATGAGATTTTATAACAAGATTTAACATTTGTCGATAAGAATGTTAGAAAATTTAGATAAACAAATTTTTATGATTCATTTGTGGAAATGTAAATATTTCTTGAATAATTATTTAAACATATTGATTATTGATTGATTAATATAAATGAGAATAATTATTTATCATGAATTGAACATAGAATTTACTGAATTGATATAATCGATTGGGTAAATGTTTTTGGACTGTATCATAAATTTGTATTTGTAGCTCATAAATTTCTTCTTGTGTATAATAAATTCTCGTCTTCGTATATACTCAATTTTTCTCTGACTTACCCTTAAATGTAGAGAGCACAGTTTGTCTATTGCCATTAAGAGTTCAATATTTCTTCAGTGCGATAACATTTCTCAATATAAAAAAAATTCTCATCGATAATGAACAGACATTTTTCAAACGTTCTTTTCAACTTTTAGGCATTGAGCTTTGACAGCCAACTCATGTTATAAATGTGTTTGAATATATTATTTATCATATTCATACAGATGGGTGACTGACTAGTCGAGCGAGTGGTTCATGTGGTAACATAAATTTATTTTCGTTTGAACCATCAAATTTAACATAACCATTTTATTTTAAAAATTAGGGAAAACAATTTTATATAATTAAATGTACGACAATTCTAAATTCTACAATTTATTCTACACTGATTATAAATATTATAACATTTCCCTCTGTTTAAAATTTTTCCTGACAATATAAATTCATTACTTTTAATCCTTTTGTAAAACTTTCATTCATATTGAATCTCAGGTTCTTCATTTTCTTCATAATAAAATCAAATCAGCAGAACTGCATCGCCACATCCAATTTCCAGTTCTTTTCGGATTTACCATCATCCTCGATTGTGCTATAGGATAAATTAGAGACACAGCTGCACTGCTGATAACACGCATAGACACGTCCAAGTCTCTATGCATACACATCCACATTTACTATTAAATGCTCAGGTTTAACGTCACTAATTGCACACGATACTCGTGAATTTCCATGAGCGAGAAATTCACCAACACGTTTGCCAACTTTGTTTATCTATGTGCATATAAACGTACGTAGATGTGCATTCCCATGGGTGATATATAACGCTAGAAGAGATAAATTTACCAACATCATGTATAAATATACATTCAAAGGATACGCAAAGGGCAAAATATCCGAAGAAAATGTATTTCAGTCGTATGCAATTGCGGTCACGAGAAAACCAACAGAAAACACCATCACAAAAATACATATCCCCACATTTATACACATAAAAAAAAATATCATGGAAAAATAAAGCGAAAGAAAAGTGTGAAGAAGAAAAATAGTAAAAAAACAAAACCGTAGATAAAATAAGTTCGAATAAAACTGAGCATATGCTGTAAGTCTGACTATATGTCGACATTTCTACTTCTTCTACTGTTCGATTTGCGTACCGAAGAACTGGCCCGTGAGACCACTGCAGTAAAGGGAATGTATTCATGCATGGTCAGACACAAACGAATTCGCAAAGTCGAATGGATCTTATATCTATATATTCTCGTATAGATTTGAGATTATTTATGTACCACAGAAAGATATGATGATTTATTTCCCATCATTGTATTTTATCCTTTCTTTTTTTTCTGTACTGTTTCATATTTTGTTTATTTCCACAACAAAGGTGGAACGACCTGTTCGTTTTTACGAATGACTTCCGGTCGCATTTGCCAAGTCAAGAGAGAAGAAAAAGACGGAAGAAATACTCTTGTTGGCTATTAACTTCCAGATGGAGGCACTGAAGCACGCGTAAATATTTTCTCTTTTTCCCTTCGTCACGTTTATGTATATATATGTATAAATATATATATATAGACTTTGCTCCTCGTATTTATAAATATATATGTATAGTACAACGGTTGCATTTACGATGAGCACTTCGGGAAATGAAGTTTCTTGGCACAGGGAGAATTTCTATGCGTTTCATGTGATAGGTTGAACGGAAGAACAGTTGAGCGGAAGTACGCGCGAATTCATTGGGCAAAACCGTTGAGAATTTTCTCCTCAATTATAGTAAGTTAGTTATGTAAAAGTAATTAATAGTTAACGACAAATGTGCACCAACGAAGTCGGTTAGTGCACATCATGCAGTTGCAAAAAAAAATAATAGCTAACGAGAAAGTGTAATAAATGATGACAAGGTAGAATGAGAGATACACAGAGAGAAAGAGCAAGTGAAAATGAAACATTTTCCAGCTGTTGATTAGAAAACTTCTGGTGTCGCCGGCAATGAAACAATTTCCGTACAAATTTTCCAGATGCTCTAGTACTTCATGTTGGATATGCAATTCTACTAGCCAGATGTTTCCTATTTAGGTTAAAATATATATTTGAAACACGAACAAAAGAATTTGATAAATAAATATTTTAGCTTGGTGTTCATCGTTTGGATTCTTGAAAAAGAAAAAGCACAAATGAATTTGGCATCATTGCAAAGATCCATTTGGATTTCTAATTCAATTTGCTACAATTAACATAAACTAATTTATATCGAATTATTAAATTTCTAGAAACATTCATTGATCTTTCAATCTTTATGTATTTTCTGTTTGTCTGAGAAGATTAATTAGATGATTTATTTATACTGCAGTTGAAATAATCTTTATTGAATCTTAATAATTCTTCTGGATGTTGAATAAATATTCACCCAAATTCATTGTGAATTTTTTATTATCTTACGTGCGAAACAGAAGTAATAAATTAGTATTCATAGCATTTATTTTTTTTATTGCACCCACAATTTTTCTCTTTCGCATCATTACTCCAATTATTTATTAGTCCTTTATTAGTTTTTTCTTTCGCTCTTTCGTTATCGACAACACAACAAATCCACTTCTTATTCTGCCAAGCGCAACCCCCATTGAATAACAATTGTACTAAAGTCTAATTCAATTTTATATATGCAAATATATACTCTTTGTTGTTGTTTAAAAGAAACAAATGTTTTATTCTGAAGTCAATGGTCCTAGCTTGTGCATTCAAGTTTTATCTTACCAGTTCCGTCATTGCTTTAACGCGGAAAAAAAACTTTGCCATCTACTCACCCCCTTTTTTTCTTTAGTCTTTTCTTCTTTTTCACATTTGCTCGTGCTGGGAGGGGAAAACTTTTGGGTAAACTACGATTAACCCGAATGGATTTTTATTTCCGTCTACGTCTATCTACTCAAAAGACCTCATCGTGTATTTTTTCTTACTTTTCACCCTCATACCCAATTTTCGACCCTCTTAGATCCATCTCTCAGTCACTTTCACAACTTCTCAAGCTCTTTTTTTCTCTTATATTTCACATCGTTCTTATACTGATTCCCTTCATGATCCACCTCCATCAACCACAATCATCCCTTGTTATATTTGCGATTGCACTATTTGATGTTTTGTCACAACTATTCTCACTCAACATTTCCATAGACGTTTCAAATTATTCGTCAACTTATTTTCACTCGTGAAATTCGATGATTGTAATATTTTTCAAATACTCCATAAACATTTTTGTCTTTCTTTTTTCTCCTTTGCTTGGCTTCATCCTATTCGTTGCCACAAGACACCCAAACTCAACACACTTTTCTCCATACCTCACCATTTTATTGCTCGTGTTTTATTTCCTTACCCAGCGTTTCTTTTTCTCGAATAAAATTGGAAAAGTCTCGATTTGAGTTTATCTATGCATACACGACACCACATAGCATATTATTTTACATCGAATATCGTATTTAATATCATTATATTACAGTCTATTTTATGATGATATCAAGACAGTTTAAATAATAGTTCATAACTTTTTTTATGAATATTATTTTCTGCCTCATTTCTTATTCTTCCAATTCTCCCAAATTCGTTTCCATTTCTCCATTATAAACTTCCAAGCTCACTTTTTTTCCTTTTAACTGTAATATTATTCAAAGTATTTTTGTTGATAATGTTTGAAGCTTTGAACAAGTAATTTAAAATATTCTCGAGTTTTTCACAAGTTTGTAAACAAATTGTACTGTACTTTTTTGATGTATTATGTGTACATGGAACCAAGCTTCACTACGGTTCGTTGGAGCATTTAACGAGAAGATTAATTTTGTTAAGTGACGAAGATTAAGAAATTTATCGCGGTTGTTAACGAAAGGAAGAGCGAGAACTTAAAATTGGAAGAATGAATGGAAGAAAGGGTAAAAAAAAAGAGAAGGAAAGAAAACGAGTAATGTTCTAACCCCTTGAGCTGAAGTGCTGCGTCGCATGAGCTCACTGCAACGCACCTAGCGCGCATTTACGATCATTAAGGAGTAGTTTATGAGTCATGGACTTGTTATACTGTATATGCACATGTGTTTATATACTCACATACGTTATGTAAACATAGATATATATTCTTGCAGGTACATTTGCAAAGTTTACTCAGAATTTATTTGCCTTTAATGAATATAAATGCACAGACCATTCTGTTGAGTTCTACAATCCATTATGTATTTATATAACTTAAATATAATTAAATGGCTCTTTTGTTTACTTCTTCATTTTAGGAAAAATAAATTTTGTGTATTTTAATTCAGCCTGATTCATTCGGAGCTGATTAATTTATTTATCCAAAATTCTGATAAATAATACAAACGTGACAAGTTTTTTGGATACTTAACACTCATTTTTTCAATGGATTAGTTGCACAACAGTAAAATATCTATCTGCATTTCTGACTTTATTTATATAAAAACATGTCAATTAATACAAAATGTTTATCATTTAATCCAAAGTAAAGAAACTGTAGAAATTTTTCCTATACTTTTGAAATTTTTGCATTATTATTGATGTATGTTAAAATTAATAATCCAAAACATCAATTTTTAATTATTCACCAACCATCCTAACTATTCATCCAATTTACTTAACTATTTTTTTCCAATATAATTCAATTAACGATGAAACAGTTAAAAAATGAGAAAAAAAATATTTGAATCGATCAATATTTATGTGATCAAATAATATCTTTCAATCAAATGAATTCATACATTCAAAATGTTGGAAATGGAATTTTTTTCCTTTCAATAATATTGATTATGACATGATATAACTATATGAAATGTTTAATGACGTGAAAAATTGATATTAAATTGCCCAAGGAATAAATTCTCATCGTTCGTCTTCTCTTATCAATTCATATATAGTTATATACGTAGGTAAAAAATCAATAATATATCCGACAAATGGAGCAAATTTCTAACAGCCGAATAACGCACGTAAAGCATGAACAGAAAATAGAAATTTCTCACCCTCACATTTCACTCATATTCCCAGTCTACCACCCTAAATTCCCCCTCATATCCGCCTATAGATTTACGCTCGTTCAGCATGAGATTCCAAGAGGTATTACGCTTCCATTTACGTCTCGTATCGCAATATTGCGAATGAGCCAAATCGATTCCAAACGATAATATGGTGGTGCGAAAGTTTGAGAAGACGAGACGGGACGCGAATTCTTTACATATTTCTATCTCACTTCTTCACCCATGCACTCGACTCACTATATGAACGAAAGTAGGCATGGAACTCTGGAATTGTCAGCCATCGAAGCAGACTCCAGCTCGAGGGATTAACCTACGATGAAATGCATTCCAATCCCTCTTTTATTTATTTTTTTTTACCTCACTCTCCACCATTCCTCTCTACCATTTTCATTCCGACTTCTTCACTTTGTCATTTTCTCTTGCTTCCTCTTCATCCCTCATCACTTGATATCTTTTTTCACTTAACGCACAAAGTCTTATTGATAAAAAAATTGGACAAGCACATTTTACGCGTTTTCCTATTCAATTTCCCACATACATTTTATCTTTCGACATTTTATCAAACCCCTGATATTCCCCATATCAAAAAGCCCACGTATTTCCAAAACACATGTAAATTTGCATGTAAAAGCATGAACAAAATAGAAGGAAGTACAATGTCACTCGGTGAATTTTTAGCACGAATAAGAGAAGATATGACACAGTATGAATGCAACTGTGTGTGAGAAAAAGATGAAAAGCATTTTGCAACATCCACGCTTGTCCCTTTGTCCTTTTGTCAATGGAGAATGGCAAGTACTCCCCGCATTCACCCTCTTCCTATTTATTTCTTTTCCCTCCCCGTGGTGATGCAACACCAACTGCTGCTGCTGCACTTCCATCTACCGAAGAATCTCGACAAATTTTTCCACTGGGATGCTGGGTAGTTTTCCTCGATATACACTCACAAACATCTATATACATATCACCAACAACATAACAGAAACGAAGAGATGTAGAGTATGAGTGAGAAAGGTGTTAACAACTCGTTGCAGCAAGACAATCACTTGTCGTTTTTTTATTTATTTTTTTCCTCTTGTTTTGTACCTATTTTTTTTTTTTTCCTTATACCACTCGGGTTTTTTGTATTGTCCCAAGTGAATGGGACACCTTCTGTTGTCTTCAGCACTATTTGTCGAGCATTTTCAAATAAAATGATCCACCATTTGTAATACATACCTCGGAGACATTTTAGTAATTATTTACTAGAATAAACATCGTCTCAAGCATTATATAAATCCATGTCAGAATTATCCATTATTGCAACAAGAACAAAGCGTTCAATGAGCAGTTGAAATCTTCGTAATTATCTCGCCTATCAAAATCATTCTGTTTCTTCAACTCGCACACAAAACAATAGCAATACAATTCCCCATAAAAAAAATAAACAATATACACCATCCAAACAGCCCAAATAATTAAAGCAACAAAAAAAAAACGGTAAAACAAAAATTCTCGTTCCACTTTGTTTTTTATTCGAAACAGAATTGTACACCATCGTGAGTTAGTAGTAACACAAAGTTTCTATTCATGGCAGGTAGTTAATTCAATGTAACCAAGCGCTGGAATTTAATGACAGCGACACACTGAACGCCCAAAATGACGTAGAGACTCTCTGTAATTAAGACAAAGCGAGTGAATGGGAGAGACAAAAGGGGGAGTGATCACTGTGTCGACATAAAAGCGAATACGGGTGAACTATTGTTAGTTATATATTCACAACAATAAATACAGGGAACTTTACCTATAGCAGATACCATTTACACTTTCTCCATTCAAATACTACCTGTCTCTTCAAATAGAGTACCACTCATGAACTTTAAACCACACATTTTTGACACATATTCACATCTACATTTCCACAAGCGATTTTACTTGGGAATATAAAATATTTACACTCACCCCTATCCAAAGATTCATTCAAAATGAAACATTGGCATGGACGTGTCATCACATGTTGGAGCTTTTACATCACGTTGCCATCAGGTCCTAGGTGACATATTGCAATGAAGATTAGTATGGGATGCACTGCGCACGCACGTCTAAACGACATCATGACAATGTGGTATTTCGTGATGGGAATATGATAGAGATATAAACAATACGAGAGGCGAATGGTGTTGTAATTTGATCCTCACAGAATTATGCAAGCTCATTCATATGAATGTCCATCATGTGTGAACATATATTCGTCCAACATATGTTGGTCTTTAACACTATAAACATTTAATATTACTTTCATAAAATGTGTGGTTGAATGTTTGAGGAACAATTGGAGACTATGACAACTATCTCATATAAATTTATGAGGATGTGATTTCTCCTAATGTCCAGTCATATCATTTGTTAGATAAATCTTTAGACTTGTAGATATAAAGGGAGGAGTGGCAATAGTTTGAAAAAGGGAAAAGGGAAGAAAATGGATGCGAAGTGATATCTAGAGAATTTTTCTTTTTTTATATCTTTGTCTCTTCACCTCGCTTGCTTTATCATCGTCTCGCTGACTTCCTATCTGTCCTGGACAGTTTCCCAACCACTGTGATGCAGCGCTCCAGCACTATATGGTTATCAAGCTTGCATTCATGCATAATGCACCAACCGATTCTTGTCTTGTTCTCCATGGTACAGATGCTGTGTTGGTGTATGATGCTCTTCTCCCTTTAGTCGTTCATTGATCGTGACTGAGGAAAATACACGAACTCTGTATAACTGCGAGAGAGAATGAGATGAGTTTGGTGTGAGGTATTGCCAATGGGGTGTGCATAGTTGTGGAGCATTGTATGGCTTTGGGGATGTATGGTGATGGATTTCACATGATTGTTGGATTCTCATAGAGTAGAATTGTCAGTCGGGTTTTATGGTTATTCAAAAGTCGTTTCAATTTCTTTGCTTTAATATCTTTTATATTTGATCATGAATTCAAGAATGGTCTCATTTAAATTTGTTATCTAATGGAAAAATAATAGACTGAAGAATAGAAAAGATTACAATAATTAATGTTATAATGGAAGTGATAAGTTGGAAATGTAATCCGAATATATTTGATTGAAATAGAATTGGAAGTGTCTGCTAAATGTAATTTTTATATGAACATGTGAAATGTCAGTGTGAATATTGTAATCATTATAAATTTTTCCACCACATTAAATGAATCGAAATATCCCTATTAACAATAGATTGTTTTCTTATAACCTTCGAAACAAGAAAGAAAATGTTAGGAATTTGAATATAAACATCACGATGTCGATTGCTGAGTTGATGAATATTTTATACTTTATAAATTTTTGAAGAACGTCTGGCTTTTTCCATCTCACAGTATGCTTCATTATGTTTTTATTCTGCTATTTAATTAATGTTGCGATAAAAGCGATTGCGGTTACAACCTATATTGAGCTTCGCGTATCTCCATCGCGTATTCAATTAGATTAAGTTGGATTACTATGACTAAGTTATTTCTGATCATCCGTTTTAATACCACATCAGATTTAGAAGCGAATTGAATTACGTAATGGCAGCAGATATGAATTTTGATCCATTAGCACTTACGTCATGAGAGACACTCCAACATTTATGTGTATTTGAAATTCAGTGAGGATAGAAACGAGTCCAAATGGTGAAAAAAGAAAAGGGGACGAATTGAATAAATAAACCGAACGTTGTCCATTACCCAGATCGATTTCAAATATTTTTCTGTCTGTCCATATCCTTGAAATAATTTTTCATCATTTTCAACTACTTCCTTTTAGCAATTCATCAATAATTGACGTTACCATATGAACAAAATGTAATTACCAGTTTCATCACCTTCATCAATATAGTTTTTGCTAAGTGCTAACTACTTGAGATCTCACTAAAGTACTTTCACTCTTCTGCACTCATATCCCAAACTAAATTATGGTAACATTAAATGGTTTTATCCTGAAACACTAATGTGTTATTCATATTAAGAAATTAAGATCGTAAAGCAGCTTTTGTCCTCGTCTGCTGATGAATTCTGTTTAATTCAACATTTTCCTCAACATCTTCTATTAATATCTCTCCCTTCGAATTAAACTTTAAATAAATATTAATCCAAGAAATATTTCATCTGAAAATAACATTTTTCTCCAGTCTTTCGTCAAGTGCTCGAACTACTTTAAGCATTTCTCAATAATTAAATCAAGTTGATTTGAAAAATTCATTTTTACCTCTTCTTTAACTCAGAATAAACTACAAACTTCACGAGTATCAATAGAATGACACTTGATGAAATATTCACGCAGATCTATTTGACTTTATTAAATTATTAGTGATTTTACCATAACCAATGTGGCATAATAAAAATGACACAATAGAAAATTATTTCCAAATTGTAAATCAAATAATTCTAATTAGTTGATTATCTAACATCCAAAACCAAAACTCGAAGTGAAAACAGTGTAACTTTCTGAAGTTCCCTCACTTGGGGCTTTAGAGAAACTTAATGAGGTGCACTTCTTTGTTACCAGAGGGCGTGCACTACAGAAAAGGGAGAAGACCTGCTAATTCCTTTCCTTGCCCTTATTCTGACAATGAGTTGAAAGATAGAGATGGAAATTGTAGAAAAAGTCTCACTGTAATGACTGCTTCACTTTGGATGCACTTCAGGGTTGTAATTCATTATTATTCCAATTGTAAAGCTACAAATTTAAAAGAAAATGTAATGACGTTACAGAAAAAAAATAGAAAAAACAAAAACATCACCAACATAGTGCTTTGAATGCATCAAGATTAATTATATTTTCGTCTTTAGTTCTGAATTGATTCACATACAAACAAAAATGTTTTTGTTTTGTAAAATAAACGTTTATTCAGTAAAAAACTGTATCAAAATAATCCTATTTTTATCAGCAGAAAAATAACTCTTGACATTAACAGTTTTGTTGCTAATAGTATCCATCGATGTGCGAATAATAATCCAGACCGATCTTAATATTCCATTTGTTATTTTCAAAATAATATTGATTTGCAGAAGACGAATGAATTTTAAAAAAGAGGAGAATAAAGCAGCTTACTTGGAATGAATATAGAAAATGTTTCACAAATCTGGATGTTTCACATCAATATTTAAAATATTTTTGCAGTCTAATGGAACTCCATATTCAGGATTTTCCTATCTTATTTATTCTTTTTAGTAAAATATAGGACAGTTTTTAATAAATCACTGATTGTAGTTGATTTATTTTTATGAATTATAGAGACTTATATTGAAAATCAGAATTTTCCTCTTTCTATCGACAAAACTGATGAGAAATTCATATTAATCTAAAAGTATTTTCAAATAATTAACCAAACGTAATATAAAAAATTCTTTGTTGTTTCACACCTAAAGTTCAACTTGAACATAACAACACCGACGCCATCACAAATATTCATTCATCCCTTATTCAATTTTTCTTTCCTTTTCAATATTATTTCCAAACTTGTTCAACTTACAGACTTCATTGTTTGAGCGCATAAGGATTAAGGTATTAGAGTCTTAGAATTTCTTCATCGCAACATCCTGCAGCGAAGTGGGCGGTTATTGTCAATGTAGGTCATAAAGTACGCACACACACATATATATATATATTTATGTTCGTGAGATAGATATCTATATATAACATACCGTAATATTACGTTGGGATTAGTTTTGTTCAGGTGCAGAAGTAAATGAACGCCTAAACCGAATATGGATTTAAGCGACAGTTTAAATGCGTTACCACACGACTGGAACCGGATCCATATATTGCACAAGTATCGGTAGTAAACTTGAGTGCAAAGCAAGAAATTTTCACCACCTGTGTGGATCAGGAATATGAGAAATAACTATACGATCTATAAACTGAACATATTTGTATATTTACGACAGAGACATTGAGATAAAATTGTCAAAGAATGAATTTGCCTGAATATATTTTACGTCCTAAAAAATTGACTAAAATATTTCATAAATAAGAATAGAATTTTATAACTGAATAGTCTGATCACAATTTTTCTTTCATATTTGATTACAAATCTTGCAAGGACATTTATTTATCATCGTTATAACATAAATGATTTGTCATGTATAATAATTCGTGGAAGCTTTGTAAGAACTCATTAAAACCAAGCTTTGACCCTCCTAAATTCCAGTCGGATGATGTATACATGAAGTGAAATTGAGGCGGTGGAGGGTTGTGAAAAAAAATAATAATAAATAAAAAAAAAATCGCTATGGGAATCGTGAACGCAACTACCACACTGATATATATAACAGGCATGTAATGAGATATTTCCTACGCGAGAAATGAATATTTACTGGCAGTAAAGAGAGATGGCATGGGGTAGAGGTTTCCAAGCCATATGCACTATATATACATATAATGTGCATAGCGTTTGCCAGAGTGTTCCACTATCGTGGCTTTTCATGCCATATCCAACATAATTTATTTATACATCGTAATAAAGAGCGAGCACTCTGAAATAGCTTTAAATATTGAGCTTTTTTCTTTTCCTTAAATGACAGGATCAGAAGTAATTTCAATATATTCATGAAGAATTTATTGATAGATATAGTGATTGTGATATTTTTCTTTATAATTTATTTATAATTTGTTTTGTTTTTGAATTTTAGGCCGAGGAACGGTGCTGGATAGTCAAGGACCAGTGTTGATATCCGAGCCACGCTCATCAATCGAATTTTCCAACGACACTGGTGCAATGCTACATTGCTCGGCGCACGGTAGTCCTGGTCCAAGAGTTGACTGGCTAATGGGCGACGGTTCACCTGTTCATCCAATTCCAAATATTCGTGAAATGTTAGTGAATGGGTCAATGTATTTTTTGCCATTTGGTGCTGAGAGTTATCGTCATGATGTACATTCAGCGGTATACCGATGTCAAGCTTCGAATAGTGTTGGACGTGTTCTTGGTCGTGAAGTTAATGTCAAGGCTGGTGAGTAATAAATAAGAACATAATCAAATGATAAGTTAGATATAGACTTTGGATTCTTTTTGATGACTGAATTGTGATTTGATTTTTTGATTATGTAAAAATGTTTGTTTTGTAGATAAGATTGAAGTCGATGATAATTATCATCATGGATTTATGATTCAGTTCAGCAATTTCTTTTAGTACCTCAGTTTCCTTCTTCGTATGAAGAATTTGTGTATAAATTCTTATACAAATATGACATGGATATGTGAATTTAAGACAACAATGTTTATGTGAGAAGGAATTTCAAATTGAAAGTCTTGACTGGAGTAGAGATAAATTTTGGAATACTATTCGGGATATTAATTGGGAAATACCAATAATTTTGGGCGTTAATCAAATTCCAAATCATATTGAAAGCTCAGCAATCCTGCCAATTTAAATAGAAAATATATAAAACATGAACACAAATCGCGTGAACTCTGTTCAAGTCTAATTGATGCATAAATCTGCCAAACATCACTGGCGCCAGTTCTAAAAGCTTAAACTATCAAGAAGTGGATATTCACCTTTTCTTTGAGAAATTTCGTGGACTCTTTAGCACTTGATTTTAACTTATCCTAACTCCAACGTGTTCTAACTGTTCCAAAGAAATTTTCCTACGTACTTATGTCAGATAAATCAAAAGAACCCAAATTCCAAAGAGATCAGAATTAAATTTCGTCTCTAGCCTTAAAGCTTGTGACTACCACCTCAACTATTTCATGAATTCACAGAAATTATAATTTTAATATATGTCAATTAGTAAATTCATTTCCTCAGCTGGTTTCTTTTGCCTCTGTTTATTTGTATACATATTAATGATAGACATCAAGCATAACGAATCCAATTACATAGTTGCCACGAATGATGTATTCATAAGTAAGTACTTGCGGAATGTGAAGGATGAGGGGAACACAGGAGGGTAAACGAGTGGGTGCTAGATAAATGTCTTCAAGTAGGGCGAGAGATACTTGGATGGAAATCGCGCGCCAACTGCATTAACCATCCTCATCCTATTTACTTCTCACTTCTTCCTCTTGTAGATAAATTGGTCGCGTCTCATCTCCTTGCTTTCCTACATGTATATACCACCAACACATTTTGTTAGTGGGTACCAACCATCAAGCCGATTGCCAAGATCGTGATTTGCGTCGACCAACCGCACTCGTAGATAAACGTGCTCTTGATTTCTTCTGATATGAAGTGTCATATTTTTTTACTTTAATATTTTTTTTTTTCTTCATGGCGATAACGTGCCAACGATCACTTATCACCGTTGGACATTCAGATATTTATTGACCGTTACTCGCACGCAAGATAACGTGTCAAACCCTCACAAAATATATTGACCAGAAGAAAAAAGAAAAATGAAGAAGATATCATAAACTTTTTATCGTAATGGCAAACGATTTTTTCTAATTATCCCAAAATAATACTTGGATTCCAATAATATTCATAGTATAGTATAACCTCATGTTGTCACGACCTCACGATCTTACCCAAGTCCCAAAAAAATCGTAACACGTGAGGTTCAACTGTAAATAGTAAAAACCTATTTCAAATAATTAAATAACTACATCACAATATCTGTGATAGTTATGAAAAACTAAGTAGGCATAAACAGAGAATGAGAATAAGAAAAACAAAATCTGTTTTACAATTATGAATGCAAAAAGAGGAAAATGAAGTGCAGGCTCCTGTCGACGCCAGCACTAATTCTCTTATCCTCATGCTCTGCACAGAGTTCAACGAAAATTCACCGAGAAATTTTGTCGGTTAGCAAAAGTTTATAAAAGCTGAAAGGCGGTTGCCAAAGTTTTCTCAAAGCTTACTTCATCGACGTGGCGTACGACCCCACAGACCACTCCATTCTTAGTGCTTCAGTGATTTTCAGTACCATTCTCTTTATATATATATATATATATATATATATATATAATTCTACACACTAATGTCAACTTGCAAAGGTCCATTTCACCCTCACTGCAGGTAATGACTGACTCACACGGGCCATTGCCAAGTTCAAGATTCGTATTCGGACTTGAGGGTCTGTACGAATTACCGCACTATCCACTTTTGTTTTAACTCCAACCAGTAACCACATGTACATGCACATGTACACATGTTGAAAATATAATGGAATAACATTTGATAGTCCTGCATTACATTAAAGAGTAAAGTTGTTGAATATAATCGAATGTTTCATTGAACATTTTTAGCAAATACTTATCAATATTTGATGAGATTTTGTAAATATTAATTTATAGAATATTGAACAGTTTTACTAACATCAAAACCAACTCTGCAATTAGTAAGTTAGTAAAGTAGCAGTACAATGAAACACTCGAAACTATTGAATTTAATAATAATTTTATTTCGTTGAAAGCTGTTGAGTTAATTTAGTTCTAAGTATTATGATAATAATTCTAAAATTTATTCTGCAATTTAATTTTTCCAGTTGTTCGTCAAAAATATCAAGTAAGCGTAAAGGATGCGCATGTACTTGCTGGAAATACTGGTGTGTTGAGATGTGACATACCAACACACGCTAAAGAATATGTAGCTGTAACATCGTGGGTGCAAGACTCGGCTTTTAATATTTATCCAGCACCCGAGAGTGGTAAGTTTTTTCTTCTTTAAAACAA
Organism: Meteorus colon; assembly: GCA_030523085.1. Lineage (NCBI taxonomy): Eukaryota > Metazoa > Arthropoda > Insecta > Hymenoptera > Braconidae > Meteorus > Meteorus colon. Next base: position 33,866 of record JAPYZH010000290.1, read on the forward strand.
TTGTAATTAATAAATTGTATCTCTTTTATATTTTTTTTTCATCTCTTGTTATTTTGTTTTACAAAAGTTGTTATAATACGATGAAAATTAGTTTTCAGAAAAAAAAAACGAGAATTAATATATATCTGTAATGAGTACGATAATTATCAAGTTAATGAGAATTCATAATATTTATTTCAGTCTTTATTTTTTTCACTCCTTTTTTTTTTCGTTCTCGTTAAGTAAGCAGCGAGGGTAAATTCCATTAGATCCAAAATTCTCAGCGATAAATATTCTCGTCGTCAAGACATTTAATTTATAGCTTGTACGATTCCATTATAATTTTCTAATTCATTTCAAACTTTACGTAATTTTGATTATCACAATTCGTATGAATAAATTAGTTCATAGCTGTTGAAAAGCTTTTAAGTTTTTGCAATGGGAAAAAAAAATTGATAATCTCTCATAAAATAATTGGAGCAAAGTAGCATCCTCATTTATGATCATTTAATTATTTTTTCACTTACATTCGTTCGTCTAATTTTGTTTTATAATTTCTTGATGTTTTTAGGAAACATTAATTTTTCCATATTTTCACGATAACATTATTGATGAACTCATGGGAATGGACTATTGAAAATGGAAATATTTTCTCAATAAAACATATTTCAAAACAGCATGAAAGCGAACGAAAATGGAAGGAAACATATGAAGAGAGTATGAGAAGAGAAAGATATTCTACATGATGGTATATGCCCAAGTGACATATATGTGCACTAAAGTTGGCAAGTTTATAGTGAGTGACGACAAAGTATTGCATGAGCCAGATGTACCTACCATTCGTTGACGTTTATTCGAGTCGTACGAGCGTGGAAAAGTTGAAGAAACTCACGGGCAAGTACAACAGTAACGCAATGGTGTTGAGCATGACGAGGGGCAAAGAGAAAAAAAAATAAAAATGAAACTGCGAGTTTAGAAATGGAAAGAGAAGGAATGGAATGAAGAGAGTGAGTGTATACCAAGCCGGAGAAAAATAAATATGAGGGGCGAAAGTGTGGAGGTTCAGACTTTTTCAAGGAACTCGGTACTCACAAGGCGAACAATGTGCTATTGCAATATCGCTCCTGGCAATGAAGCAGCCAGCATTGAAGAGTGAAGCAAAAAGTGAGTGGAGCGACGAGAAGGATCACCAAAGCTAGAGTAAAAAAGAAAGGGAGCGAGGAAAATAATTCAATCAAAAGTGAATTGAGTCCTTTCATCAAGACGCAGCGGGCTCACGTCTTTTATGCATTAGAAATAAATTTATTGCATTTGGACGTCAACGAAAGCACGAAGAATTTTCCAATAACTATTATTTCAAAATTAAAGTTGATAAAGTCAGTATACTAAAAGGTTTCAACGGAATTCTTCAACAAAGTAGAACCAGCAAATGAATGTGTTCATTCATCTACCATCATTCTTTGATATCAATATTCCAGCAGAAATTCAAATTCCATTAATAGATAAATTCAACGAATTAATTTAAATATGAACGAATACCTGATGGATGAATGCACTAAGCTGAATTCAAGGTATGCGTTTGATATGGTTAGACATGATGAGCAGGGACAACTTTGGAGCGGAAAACGTGCACACCGGCAGAAAGAGTAAGGGTTTGCGACACAAGAGTAAAAGGGGTAGGAAAAGAGAGAGAGAGAGTGTGAGACAGTGGAAGCGAAGAGCCCACACCGCACGAACAGAAAGTGCTCTGCCACAATGCAAATTCGCAATGGCGCTCCGTTGCCTCTTAAGCGACTACAAACCCATGTTCCATTCTCTTCCTATGATGCTACCACAGCCATGTGAATTTCTACCCTTATTCGCCCCATCTCAATACCAACCCCGCTAGCCCGATCTGTCTCGTTTCTCGTCTCTTGCACTTTCTCCTTTATGGATTCAGCTTCGCTTCAACCCAACCATTGTAGAAATAATGATTTCTGCATAAATACATACAGGTATATACCAAAATGTTGGAGGTCCAAGTCCCAACATCTTCCTTGGTTTTACCATTATGCAATACAATCCCTCTCAGTTATTATCTATTGTCATTGGAGCAAACCAAATACCAATTGTTTTGATTAACATACCACACTGTGGTGTCTATTCAGATTTAAATGCAAACAATAATTCAACCAGAGATTCGTATTTTATCATTATAAATTTGATTTTGAATTTTTTTATCTTCGATTGATATTTATTATTTTGTGAAAAATGTGCATTGATGAATATCATGATATTCAATAATTCAAATGAAAACAAAAGAAAAAAATATGAGTATTGGTATGTGAAATGAAAATTAAAAAAAAATGTTTTTTCCACTCCCTATTACTTACCCTCTCTTTCTCTCGCCTTTTCTCTGGAAATCGCATTTGCAATACATCACCAGCTAATAAACATGATGGATGATGAAAAAATTACTGAATAGCGCAAGGTTCGTGCTCACGACAGCTATTCATTCACTGCCATTGAACGAGAGGGGAATACGGGAAAGCAACGGAGGAAATATAAGCGAGTGAGGAAAAGTGAGAGAAGTAAAGAGGAAAAAGGATGGTGGAAGTCGAGTGAAAAAAATCCACATTTATTCATAGATGCAAAAAGTTTAGGTGCAATATTTTTTCAATTTTCCATATTTTTGTTCATTCTTTCTTTGTTCTTTTTTATTTCCGATGGATTACTCGATTCGACGATATTAACCTGGTGCATCCACGGATATGGTCGATCATATAATAGACTTTTGAATCATTGACGATGGTGATGGGTGGTGGTGATGGTGGTGGTGGTGGGATTTGGAAGATATTGAGAGCAGCATATATGAAAAATCCATCCCAGTGTTAAATGAAAGGGAACAATGCAATAAAAAATTCGAGTTGCTAATAATGAATTCAAAACAAACATGAGAGAAATAAACAGAAGAATAATAATGAATGAAAAGACAATAGCTATTGATACTAAATGATGTATTGAAGATTAAATAGTAAATGTGAACAATAGAAGAAATTTTTTATTTCTCTTCATTTAATTCTTCTCTCGCGTGAATAGAAAATAAATATTCAATCCTTTTGATATATAGCATAATATATCTATATCTATGCTAGACTGAAAGTAATCTCTATATAGATGCTGGCTCTTGCTATATGCACGCACTCTCTCATTTTCCTTTTTCGTCAACCATCCACCCACAGTGCTTTTTTCGCCCTCGACGCGCTTGGAGGACCATCCAAGCGTCTAGCTGACTCTGGTGTTTTCTCTCACTCCCTTTTTCTCCATACTTTTTTTTTGTTTTCAACTTCTTCTGCGTAATCCTTTTTTTTTCTTCATTCTCGTATATGCCACGGCCAGTAACAACAGAGGTATTTTCCATTACGGAAATTTGCATATTGATAGAATCCGGGAGCATTTCCCTTTTGCCTCATTCCATCTCGATCTTTTGTGGTGTTTTTTTTTCTATTTTTCACCTCATTTCCTATCATACCATTTTACTTCAGAATATAATATTTAAAATCTACAACACCTTTTTTTTTCATTCTTGACTAGACAATGTGAACATTTTCATTTCTTTTTTTACACTATTGCTAATTAATCAAACTTTTTTGTTATGTTGCAGATGGAAAGTATCACATGTTACCTACTGGCGAGCTACTCATCTTCTCTGTCACTCCAGCAGACACTCATTACGGATATCGATGTAGAACCGTCCATCACGTTACCGGTGACACTGTCGAGAGCTCCAATCATGCACGACTCATTGTTACAGGTTAATAATCATCAATTTTATCTGCCATAGAAAAAAAAATCATTTACATTTGTTAGATAGAAGTGATTCCATTAATTAAATTGAATCAATTCATTGGAATATCTGCTTGATAAAATAGAAATAAAAACAGGTACAGATCATTAATTATTTTCACTAAGACAGACAACACAAATAGTCGTCAAGGTTGTGCAAAATCCAATGATTTAGAAACGTCTGAGGTGAATGCTTGAAGGTTCTTCATGGATGAGTTTGAATTACTTCTCAAGTGATCGGATTAAATTTCTCGAGTGAACATATAACGACTACAGACATACTTATATAGACTTCCCATATGGTGAGAAGTTTATCCAATCAAGTAAATATATGTTGTTGGGTTTAATGAATCCACCAACATGACCGGCAATGACGAAATTCATATTATGAAATACATTCTCATACTTCACAACTTATTATCAAGGAATGAATTTCTCCACAACAAAGTGCACTCTTGCAACAACTCCATAAAAGATCATAGGGAATCATCAAAAAACCAATCAGGAATCATCAACAATTTTAAACAAACGAAATTCCCTTGATTCACAGAAATTCCATCCCAAAAACAACACAAAAGTAATTCCATTCCTCAAATATTTTATCATATCATCCAACAGATGAACATTCGTTTCACAACAGAATACACTCGACGATCTAATGCGACCTACCCATTTTCATGATTGCTCACATGACACAGAAATTCATGCAGGCATGAACGTCAACATATCATACATGGCCTCGTAACAATTCGTTATAATTAATTGCATATGTTCTACAGCACACAAACTAACATACGTTCAATGCAATGGCGAAGGGTTGTGCTGATTAAACTTGTACAACGTGGATGAGCAACAATACGTTTTCCTCATTGCTTCTCGCTCATACCACCAGTCTACTACTATTTCTCATTTCAAGCTATTCATCGTCATACCACCACTCACCCTTCAACCTTTTTTATTTATACAATTTTATTTTTTATTTCTTTTTTTTTTCACCCTCTTGCAACTGCTGCCACAGCTAATAATACTTCAAGTTGCATAACGAGTGTACACCATAACGCACACATTTGCCAAATGTGCACTGCCTCACTCCCTTGCATTTCATATATCATACAGTCAAAAAGTTGGTTAATAGAAAAAATTGTCCCGACATTCTGTTGTTCGTAAAATATAAAAAAAAATAGCTCCTCATACACTCATAAAAACTGAAAAACAACTTTTAAAAACATCAATAACAATAAATTTCAATTGTTATTTAACATTTTTGTTCATAATCATTTTTTATATATTTTATTTTGTCATTCTAAATTATCAACATAAATAAATGGAAATAATAGTGCAACATATGAAATAAACAGTGAGATACGAAGAAGTCACACGAGAATAATAAAATGTGAATCTGTTCAGAATGAAACTGAAAAACAAGAAATAGAAAACAATAAAAATAAAAAAACAACAAATATAAACTTTCGTGTGTACGGAAACGTGTTTGTGTATATATATTTTAAAGTCAATGGCAGTTCCGAAAATCGTTATAGGTGAAACGTTCCCGGAGGATCTTGCCGACAACTGAAGTAGAGTAGTTTCTCATTGTAGCAAGTTCCGGACGATCGAAGCTACCAGAAATGCGCACGTGGATATATACCGCGTGTCGCGTTGTGCAAGCTCTTTCACTTTTATTTTTATCTTCTTGGTTTAGTCCCACGTGCGCACTACATACGAGGAAAAATAGTAGAAAGGGGTTTGTATATATGTACATAGATAGAAAGTGAGAAGGGGAGAATGAGAGACGAACGAGAAACCGTCTGGGGAGAATTCATTGGCCGGAACATACGAGTATCAGGAGAGAAGTAGAAAAACCCATATATACCTTCTTACGATTTTGTCCGGAGGGAATGTGCAGAAAGTTTGCAAGGTGAAGGGGTGGGTGAGGTTTGCCACGTCGGCAATGTGCTCTATAAGTGACACCTGCAAAGCGAAATGTAATGAGATAACAAATCCGATGATATCAAAATCCTCCCCGATTTTTATAATAAAAAATTATTTATCAGCATAATTTAAGATTATTATTATCGATGATATATTATTTACGAAAATTGAGGAGCATAAATTTTAAAATGTGATAGTAAAGTGAATTTTTTGAACTTGATTTTTTTATTGATCATTTTATTGAAGTAAAAATATCTGTGAATGAAATGAGAAGAATATTATGTAGAAATTAGAGAATTTTTAATAATTATTGCTCGATTAATTTAATTTATTTAAAACTTTCAACTGATTGAGGCCAAAAATCCAGTTGTTCTTATTTACAATGAAGCAGACGTTCGATTATTTGCTGGCAAATACAAACTGTTCTCAACGATGATTCGAAATCAGGGAGTGGAAGTTTTCATGCACTGTCTGCGTAGACATTTACAAATGAACGAACTTTTATAATAGGAAAAGAAGATGAAGTTTGTGTTTTTATTTTATTCGTAACAATGCAGGAAAAATAAATTTTTATCAAATTCATCGTAGTATCCTTTCCGCAATCAAAATTTTTTAAAAGTGATTCATCAAAGGAAACAAAATTCAACCAATTCCATAATCTTTTCCTGCTTTTGCAATGTGACTTATTATTTTCTTATATTTTCCCCTTGAATATTGAATTATTCCAGTCACTTTGTCAAATTTCCTTTATTGAATAACAAAAAATTTAACATCCCTCTACTTATCGATTCCCAATCACCCAACAAATAAAAACACCATAAAAGAACTATAATTTTCCAAATGATCACACCCAAGTTTCTCCTCAACTAAACACACCCATAAACTTAAGAGAATAATTTAATTTATTCATAACTTATCTTTACGATTATAAATCACTGATTAATTCATAATAATATAATAAATTGAAAGCCCTTTATTGAAATCACTTGTGGCGCGTTCATTGAACCGATGGCATTAAATTATTTAGATTAGGGTCGACGACTTATCGCTCGCGTATTGATTCCATTTTTCTCTCACTGCATTCTCCACCACTATAAATCTCATACTCAATACATTCACAAACTTTTATAAAACTTGATCCCTATATAACAAATATTAAAAGTATATTTATGCACTCTGTGAATTTTTTGGCCAGTGGCCGATGTTATTCCTCCCTTCTATTGTCACATTATTCATCAAAATAAAAAAAAATCCAGATAAAAAAATGGCTCAGAATGCTTCAATGAATTCTCAAAAAATATTGAAGAAAAATTCCTATTTCCAAGAAACTTTCACATGCATCTACATATATAAAAATATATTATATATATATATAAAGTCATGTACTTATTTGCAGTATAAGAAAAATATTCAAGCAAGTCATAGAGAGCAAGTCAGTGAGTGCAACACCTTCGTCGTCGGAAATTGAGCGGAAAGCACGTAATATATCGGATTTCACGAATGACTCTATAACCATGTGGCACGCGCGACACAGTGTCGCCCTCGCTTAAATTCTTATGGCACATATTTGTCTCTACACCTATACTTATACTTTACAGTGTTTTTAAACATCTTTTTGATAATATTCATCCCTCTTCCCTCTTTATTTTCGCATCTTTTCTTCGTATTTTCTCATCTTGAAAAGTCAACGATCTGAACATAATGAGAACCTATCCAACATCCCTAGTTTTTGCACACCATATCTGCGATAAGATTCTCATAAAATTTAATACGATCCATTTTTTTTTATCCACCATCACCCTCATATTATATAAACGAATGAGCAAAAAAAAAAAAAATTACATTCACGTATAATATTACATCGTTACTTGGCGAAGTAAAAAAAATCGAGAAATAAAACTCCCCTTTGAATATTGCATCGCATCAACTTCGTCTGTGCATTTGAATATGAAGTTAATTAAAAATTCCATAATTAATCAACTGACTAACCTCTATCTTGTGATATGGCACATTTTTTTTTCTTGCTTTATCATTATTCTTATGGTTATTATTGTTACGAATTCAATATCATATTTAGTGTGAATATGTATTGGCGTACATGTAGATATATCGTGAACAAGAGGTCATGAACTTTGCTCAGTTGCGACGTCAATTAAACGCGCGGTGTGAGAGTGGGATGTTATATACCACGAAAAGAGAAAAACAGACAGATGAATGCAAGAGTGAGAGTTTACTGTGCGTTCATATAGGGCTGACGTTGGTAGTACTATTACTACTGAAATTGATGCAGAGTGAGTGAGATGATTGTATATATGTATGCATACATATTGTACATATAGTGCAGGTTGTATACATGAGGAGAAAGAGAGAATTCCATTCTGTCTGGCTTCATCAGTGTCTTTCTGCTTTCACTACATTGTCGTTCTCATTTTGCGCTCGCCACCCCTATTATCCGATTTTCTTCACGGATCGCTGCACCGGTAAACTCCTCGGAGTCCTCCCGAGACCAGAACTCAATGCGAAAAAATGTCTGTGCTATAAACATATTTATGAATAAATGTACCGAGTTTTCTCTATCGTTTCTTTTATACATCATTCGCTTTTATTATTCTACATGTATAAGATAATCGATTTATCGAGTGGTTTTGTGTTTTTTTCTTCGAAGACGAGCCAAATGTTATTCCACATAATCTCCTGCTTCATCTTTGAATCTTTTGTGTAGATATACTGAAAACATATATTTTTGTTTTTGAATCAAATTGAATTACGAGTTTACTTGATATATAATCAAAACTATTTTTTTTTATTGTGGTGGTATTTTTGATAGAAATAAATATTTGATATAAAAGAATCTTACAAAATGACAACGATTAAAGCATTAAATAATTTACATTTAGTTGACAATGTCTGTTATTGCTTAGAAATGTCACTTGACTGAATGCACAAAAAAATAATTCAAACAAGACTTGATTTCAGAATTTGCATCTCTGTGTCAAATTAACTTGAAGGAATATTCTGGTTTAGACAATGTGCAAATGAGGTATTTTAGGGAATTTCATTAACATCAAGACAACATCTGACAGTTGGAAATCACATTTGCATAATTGGAAACGTTTATTAAGTCCATGAAATTGCAATCAAAACTATTCTTGTTTTTTTCTTTCACTTTCTATTTTGATTCCTAAAAGTTTTGGAAAGCTTCAAAATCCAAAATAGAATTGCAATTCAGTATAATCAATATCAATTTTGCTTTAACCGCATTTTATTCATCAATTATTCAACCTGAAAACTCAGGTCATTCGAGTGCATGACAAATCCTCAAGTCAAAAATAGTTAATCAATAGTCAATCAATGAAATACCCAATGAGACATAAAATCCTACTAAAATAAAATTCATCAAATGATTCAAAATGTTTCTTATTAACAAACCAAAACAAGAAAATCACAAATGCACTCTGCAGTAATTTCTAACTCTATTAAAATAAAGAGAAAACACTACAACAACCAGAAAAAAAAAATAATTCCCAATTATAATCCAAGAAATTTCCACATTGAAACAAAATACCAATCTCTACTTCGTCATTCATCAGAAAACTGTACAGAAAATTTATCTTATATAATTTCGAGTTTATTCATCCCAATCGAGTGTTAATACAACAAACGAGCCTGAAAGAACTGCAAGAGAAAAGGAAAATAGAAGTACCACAAAGCTAACAGAGAGAGGAAAATGGTTGAATGGAATTGCACGATCGTAGATATTTCCTCGTCGAAATGCAAAGTGCAATGGCAGCGCAATGTACTCGGAATATGCAACGTCAACAAGAAACAATGCGGCCATCAATGCTTCAATCCCTTCCTATATTCATTCACATATACTTTTCAACCCTGTATACCTCTACCTAAAGTCTCTCAACTGTGTTTCATAACAACAACCACAGAAAATGATAAAAGAACTGATATAAAAATATTAGTCTTATTTCCATCTACATGTAAATCAATTACAAATGAATAATAAATAATCCAAATGTGTGCATCCGACAGATGTAATTCATCTCCATAATAAATTTAATATACGAACAAGAGAAATCCTCATATTAAATCTCACTCTGCCAATTAAGTAACATTATAATTAATATTGTTGATATTACCTAATATTTGCATAGTCAAATGATTTCATTTAAATTGAATTGCATGAAATTAGTGGAATATAGATGTACACGAGATGCATTCACATTGTGCAATTCAACAGAGCATGGGAATCGCATGAATACACACCGACATGTCAAGAGAGCATTGGAATTTATACCAAATCAAAATATCCATATCACTGAGTTCACTTGAGATCATAATGCTTTGCTACCCTTTAAAATAAATGTTTATATATATAAATAAATTGCTCTTTCTTTCTTTATTAAATTCGATTTCCAATACGAATACAACATATTGCATCAGGATAACACAACTCAACCCTCAGACATTTATCAATCACTATTAGATATAAATACAATCGATGAGCTGAAAGGTCATGCTTGCATTTAGGTCAAAAGCTAACACGTTAGTTTGTACGTACCTGTTCTTGCCCTTTCTTCAGTCTCGTGTTATCTACGAAACAAAAAAAGTTGGAGGTTATTTTTTTAGAAGTCGTGATCGATGGGATTATCGAGTTATTGAATGATTGACGAGGCAGTGATAAATTCGGTATTTTTACTGGTACCATCATTATTTATTAAGGAAATTCACTTGGTAAATGGTTATAGAAAATTTATTGGTTGTTTATTTTTTTTAACTGACAGGTAGTCAAGTGCAGATATATATTTTTACACATGTTCATGAAAGAAAATTTTACGTTATCGTATTATTGGTGAAGTTTACTTGGTGTATGAAGAGTCAGGTCATCCTGTATAACTTTTGTGAAATGTTTTCAGTGAAGAGAATATAAACAATTTTCGAGTGGATAAAACTTCACGAAAGTTTTGAACAACAATCGCTTATATATAAAAGTTTTTGTATGAAAGTAAGAGAGGTGGGTGAGTTGAAATGGGGAAATAAAGCAATTAAAGAAGTTGGCTTTTTCCCATCATGTTATATAATAGATGTCGATATGAAAATAATTGAGAAGGAATTGTTTCAATTATATGCAGTTTGACGTAAGAGAATTCATTGAATCATAATTCGTTAAAACTTGAAAATGTTTGAAGTATTTTTATATTATTATTTCATCATTTTTTTTTCATGCTGATTATTATTATTTCCTTTGCTTTTATATTTATATGTATGAAGAGATATAAATGTTGGTTATATATTACTGGCCAGTTTAAAAGTACATAACTTTTGCAAGGGGCGGTGCATGCTCTCGGAAAGTTGGACGCGGTCGCGAGGAAGAAACTAAAGTGAACATAAAAACTCTCTTTCACTCTCTTCTGGGCTGTTCACAGCGCCAAGTACAGACACCATCAGTAGCCCCAACGCCGGATGCAGTTGGTTATTGCTGGCGGTGCGGATGACGAAAATGAACAGCTCTACGAATAAAACCACCGTGAAACTCGTTCATAATATCGCGTTATATTTTCATCCATAGATGAACAAACAATTTTAATACTTTACCTTTCAAAAACATTTTTATTATCAATTTATTTTACCAAATCTTCCAAATATTTCATCACAATACTCTTCACAATATTATTTCAATATTGTTCTAGATATTTATTGAATAATAAAACATTTCATGAAATACAGGATTAAATTCTTCGTATTTTTTTTTATTTTTATGCAAATTAAATTGATGACTTCAACGTATCTACCGATAGCATTTATCTCTGGGTCAACTATTCATTTCATTTTATGTGCGTGGAACGAGTAGATACATGACCCGATATATGCATAGGATTTATACATATGTACAAACTTGAATACAAAAATCGACTTGAAACGTATAAAAGAATTTTCCTCTGGCAATTAACAAATGTCGCTTCAAACGAAAAAAAAAGAGACCAAATAAAATTTCAATCTCTGCTTTAGGGTGATTGATTCATACACATTAAATGTCCGCAATGAAAATTTATCACCTGAAACATTTGCAAGAATTGAATATTTCAATGAATATGAGGAATGCATTATTATACATCAATAATTTTTGAAATTGCATCTCCCTAATATTTTTTAATTACTCATTAATTCAAATGTGATCGTTGCTATTTATATATATGAGAATATGTCACGCGCAGTCATTTTCCGAAGCAAACGTGCGTGTTAATCGATTGCAACATGAGCCAGTAGCGTTTCAAATCATCACCTTGACATTTCCATTTTATATTATTTAATACATAACAGTGAAATTTGATGAAATGATAAATTAAATTCTCTACATTTTTCTGTTGAAATATGAATGAACAATTCAACGCTGAATTCTTTTCGTTGGTGCTATCGTATATATCTTAATCAAATTCCAACATCAATTTAAAAACAGAATACATATGAAAACGAAGAGAAAGTATAGAATATAATTAGAATAGTTGAGAATTTTGTTTATATTCATCCCTTAACACTACAAATTCACAACGTAATTTGTATCCTTGTTACAAACTATTTACATTCAGATTTATAATGAATAACAAAAATTTTTAGACCAACTCATTACTACTTGCAGGAAACGAAATAAATATAAAAACCAACCGGAAAATTACTTCTGCAGCGACACAAATGCTGTCACTAATTAATCTCAATTTTCATACATTCCCCATCCGCTTTACTTGCCATAAAGAATTCGGAATAAATGTCGAGATAAGAGGCAGAGTGAAAATGATGAAAGAAAAAAGAAAATATCATTCAACAATAATGAGAATAAATGAATATATATTTGTTTATTACATAACCAACAGGTTATTGCAAAAGATTGTCGCAATAAATATTTGAATATTATTATATAAGCAAAAAGAAACCAATCTGAATAGAATAGTTGACAAGATGACAATGGAAAACATCTGACCAATATGACATTAATAATACACATAAACAGAAGTATTCAAACTGTCATATCCAATATTTCAATACCATAATGGAAGTTCTTTTCACGTCGTTCAGTCAATTCCAATATTGACTCTCCTCGTTTCCCTGTCATTCACAATATCACAAAAAAAAAAATTTTCGTATAGGAAAATTATAACATCCGTAGCTAAATATATCAGTGACAGATCCAGTGAATTTTTACAGTCAGTTATTCTCATGATTTTGTCTATAAATCCTCCAACAGTTTTAGCATGTTGCTAACTGATTCTATCCTGGGTTCAATTTATCATCCAAATCATAATTTTCTTTTCATTTCTTCTCATTTATTCAAACTCCAACTTTACCATTTCCTTTATTCAATTTTCATTTCTATTTATTGAATACCAACAGATCCTGTTTCATCATTTGAATCATCACACACTGATGAATCTAAAAAATAGATACTAGTGACATCAATATCATTGGACAATAAAAGATTTTATAAAAAGTATTATCAGAAAATAATACCATTCGCAGAACATCACAGTGCAACAAAAGAATAATACAATAAATTCTATTGATCTCTTTGGAATTCCATTAATAATGCAACTTTCCACGTGCCTATTCACATGCAACCCATCAACAGCACATTGACAGAGATATCAATGAACGCAATAATACAACGTGAACGATAACGTATTACAAATATTACTATCACTATCAAACCATATAATCAATCAAACATAAACTCCTGCTTAATTTCGTCATGATATTCATCATATAATTAATGTCCCTCTGTTTCATAACATTCAGCCAAGCTTCCACATGCCAAACAAATATATCGTTGGATTTTGTTCCAGACTAAACAAAAAATAAACAACTTTCAGCTTATTATAATTATGCATTAATTAATAATAAATAAGTACATCTGCTGACATCCATGTTCAAATACAGGATGTAAAGCTTTCATGCATAATGCATCTATCAACGAACATGATAACGAGTGATTATTGATAATGAAATTACACATTCATACAAAATAATGATCCACCTCACGTATACAAACTTGACATCATATAATCCACATCAAAAGCTTAATTATAAAATAGCATCTCTTTGCATTACTGAAATTCTGTTTGTCATTAGTTAACATTTTGATCCAAAGTATTTAGCTTTTCACTAAATACTTTTATATGAAACTGTTTGTCGTTAATTCCTCTTCTTTCATTTCACCACGTCATATTTTATATTTTATTTATTCCGTTGCTTTTCTACCTTCTCTAAAATTGAATTGCTATTCGAGATATGATAAATGATAAACCGAATTTCGTTTCTTGAATTGTAGAAAAATGGAAACCACGTCTTGAATGTCTCTTGTGGGCTGACAATTTCACTGTCCTCAAACATTGACGTAGTTGTGTTCAATACTTTACATATATGTAGATATATATATGTGTGTGCATATCCATTTCAGAACACCGGAATCCTGACTCACCACGTATCACTGAACGCATGAGTTCAACGCCAATTCGCGCTGGTGAAACAATAGTCCTGTCGTGCATCTCCCAAGGCAATCCACCACCAATGTATCTCTGGTTTCGAGAGTCAGTCAGTGGCACTGACGTCATCGTCAATTCAGAGAGAATTCATGCACGTGCTGGTGTTCTTATTATTCAATCAGCCAGAGCAGAAGATGCTGGTCGTTATGTATGTCATGTTAATAACACTGCGGGCTCAGAGCGCGTTGAACTCGAGGTCACAATCATCAGCAGTCTGTCAATACATCTGGCGCCACAGCAGGTCAGTTTAAAATTATGAAATTTAATTATTAATCATATAAATATGCATTTAATTTATGTTAATACAATAAAGTTTATTTTCTTACATGAATATATTCTTCTGTAGGTTACTATCGACTTGGGAAAAGACGCCAAGTTTCAATGTGCCGTGACAGGACAACCCACTCCAGCAATTTCCTGGGCTAAGGACGGACTTCCGGTGAGAGAGGGCTCCGGTAGAATAAAAGTACTCGGCAATGGTAGCGGCTCAACTCTCCACATATCTTCTATCACTCGTGATGACAAGGGCATGTTCCAGTGCTTTGCTAAGAATGACTATGAGATGGTTCAAGCGACAGCAGAACTGAGATTGGGCGGTGAGTCAAGAGAAAAAAAATGGATGAATGAAAAAAAAATTCGTTTACAATATGAATGAGAAAAGAAATGGTGAATGAAAAGAATCTGTGATACCTTATCTTTTGAATCGAAGATTACTTCACCTTTGGGAGCACTAGGACATTGTATTCCTTTATCACAATGTTTCCGAAGTTTCCATCCAGTTCTCTGTCATTTCAAGTGTTTTGTTCAGTTATCACTCTTGAAAAATGTTGTGATGTTGAACGAAAGTGTGCCAAATGTGACTACAATGACAATGATGGTATGAAGATGTCGACAATCTTGAAAACATTTGTCTCTGCAGTATTGTTATTTTGTAGGGCGACTTTTCTGTTGTTTTCAATCATCATATAAAGTATGGATGTTGCATCAGAGAGGAAAACTTTTGGTTGTTATCGTATAAACACATCCAGGACTCTTAACAAATTTCTAGTCATTGTGATGACTGTAATTCAATTCTCACTTTGGATTATATGAATGTAAAATCTAAATCGATTTTCAATATTCAGTCATGTCATTCGGAAATTTTTTTCATGAGCTCATGAAGTGTTCTATTCACACGTATTATCCCAGCTTTCATGAAATACTTTTCTATGGAAGATTGCGGCCCTTTTTCCAATTGCCGGGGATCAACAGTAAGGCATCTTGCGAGAGAATTTGAAGATGAAAGAGAAGGAAGTCCTAGAAAATCCCTATCTGGATCCTCCAAATAATTTGAACATTTATTGACTGCTGCAGATTTCTTTACCTCGAACGAATTCATAACTCGAAGCTATTGCACACGTTCTTCTTTCGAATTCATAGAAATTCAGATGAAGCATCAATTCATTGTTTTGATATATTCAATTGCTCATAATTGTGCTCGGATCCCAAAGGAATATAAAAATACATAAAATAAATTGAGCAATGAAAATCACCACGAAAAATTGCAAGATCAATTGTCTAGCTTTGTTATTATGTAGTTAGAGTCGGAAATGACTGAAGTTAGAATGCGTGTGTGTATGTGTTTGCATGGATGAAGCAGTGGTAGAACAATTAGGATGAGCTTCCGGATCGGTTGTCGGCAATGGAGGCGATTTCTCTCAATGTACACCGGAAGACTCTCGAATCCCCACAGCCAGGCTGATTGGATGGGCAACGACCCAATAGCCCGATCGATGCTTACCTTTTCCACTAGCCAAGGCAATCCACTTATATCTGTATATAGGAAACAGAAGGAGAGACGCCGTAGTGGTGGTGATTTTACTCGACCGTTCTCATCACAAGAACTCCATTTTATACTGCATGCACAAAATCCTTGTAGAGTATGCTCGTATTTCTCTATTCCTGTTCCCTCATCCCAACTCACATATCTTCTTCGCGATGGAGTACACCATCCACTTGCTGCGTCTTTCGTCTACACACTCGATCCACCGTGCTTTCGATTCACCGTGTGCGAATGAATTGGTAGCTCTATATAAAATCGCTCTGAAGAAAAACCTGGCGTAGAGTAATGTAATGAAAGATAAATATATATATTTGAGAGTTTTTGAAATGGGAATAGAATTCCTTTTTTTTACATTGATAGAAGTTGGAATGATTATTCTTGTAAAGAAAAAAGAACTGGATAAAAGATGAAGTCTGAAGCTGCAGAGTATTAGGTGACATGTTGGAAATTTCATTTTGAACTGAAGTTGGATCCAATTTCATTAAAATCCAAAATTTAATAAATGGAGGATAGAAATTTCCATTTTGTTGGGAGTCTTAATATTAGTTGATGAACTTCCTATTTCTTCTACTGACACTGTCACGTTGAATCGTGTTAATTGATAATCAAAATTAACAGGATTGTTATGTGATTTATGATAATTCATTAACATCCAGGGAATGTATTGTATCAACTCATGGATGAAATTATCATATCATTCATTTAGGAAAACGTCAAGTCCAGTGGATGTTATTTATGAATAGATGCACAACCTACTTCAAACTCCCATACAAACTTTATTGTTCATCACACAGTTCAACGTACATGAGAGTACACACCGACTTTGTGTGCGATGAATTCTGAATTATTCATCTCATATGTAATATAGATTCAATTAATATTGCGATATTACTTGAAATTCATGCTGGGAATTATATAATCATGTGTCTGGTTTGTGTTACACTGTGAGATCTATTCATTAGCGAAATTGCCTAAATTTTGATCAATCCAATTAGTAAAATGATATTGAAACAAATATAGATGTAACTAATTGAAGAGCAGTTTGTAATTGATGAAGAAATAAGTGGTAAAATAATTTGAGATGTTCCATGTGGGGATCCAATAGTTGTTGGTTAAATCACTGGAAATTGAACCATGAAATATTGTATATCATCAATATATTGTCATTCTTCTCAGCCATCAGGTGCACACGACTGATATATCTCTATCACAATAAAACTTCTCTACATGGGTTCCTACATAAAGTTTGGCTGAAAAAGAATAGCGACCAAAAAGTAAAAACATTCTATAAAAGACACAAACAAATGGTGTCGACGTGACTCTCTTTCTCATACTTCTTTTATTTTCTCTTAGTATTTTTTCCATCTGTAGAAATCAATTCCCCCAACAACTATTTCTCCATTCTAACATTCTTCTTCTTCTCCCATATCATCTGACAAGTTTTATTACCACTATTTTTCACCCCAAAGAAAATAAGAAGAAAAATCAAATAACATCCATGAAGAAATTAGAATAAAATTTTTCAGTGCAACCAATCAAGCTAGAAAATAGATTTGAGAATTAACCAATAAAATAACTCCAATTTAGGAAATTAAATATTATAATCCCACAAGCAATAATAACTCGTGACTGAAAATTGAATAGCATCGAATTGAATGTTTCTATAATATTAACGTTCGATTGTGCATCATATTCAGATAGAAATTGAATGAATGAAAGAATTTGGCACATACACGACAACACCATTGGAATATGTACATATATTGGGTGAACGCAAACGGGGCAGTGAGAGAATGAATGGCGTAGGTGTATATGTATAGAGTGCAAACGTGAATGGCAATAACGATTTATGCAAATAGATGCAGTGGTGGACGTGGAGGGCGTGGCATATCCTCAATAGCGTGTGTGCACTCTTTGATTTACGTTCACTATATTGAACAAACACATTTTCTATCAATATATGTATATATTCACCGCTAGATTCAGTCTCATACATATTCTTCTATTCCTTTATTCACACATTCGTTTTTTACTCTATCGCTTTTTCTATTCATCAACTTCCCGCCACTCGCACTTGTACATTCTCACCGCAACTCATTGCACCCCCATTGTCTTCTCTATAATTTGGCGTTAATTTACTGGACGACTATTCGAATTCGAACACGTCAAACCACAGATCAATATGTGTTTGTATGTATATATGTACATGGTGGCACCTTGTATATGGCTGCATGCAGTTTTGCCTCAATGCTCGTGTGGCTTGTCATGTAAATGTTTCGCTTGGGTAATAGTTTCCTCATGAGACCTGGTGACCCCAAACTGGAACAGTGTAACCAGTACGTGATAATAATTCACCTCTGAATTTGAAACGAACATTTTGTCCTTTGTAAAAATAGTTTTGAGTGAATATTTAAACGAATGCCGTCTGCTATCTTAGTTTTGTTATTTATAGAACTTAGGGAATTGTATTGATTATGAGATAGCTCGTTGGGAATTGGTGAATATGATTTAAAAAGAACTAAATGGCGAAGAAGAAAATTGACATTTATAAATAAATTGAAAGAACAAGTATTAATGATTGGAGAAAGATAATTTCAGACTCGGAGAAAGTTTCTTGTAGTTTAATGCAGGCTAGAATTCATCAACAACGTGAGGTATAGAAAATTTTAAAAGAAATAGAGTCAGATGGAAGTTTATTAACGAGCAATATCGTAAAGTTAATAATTCATCTCGGCTTTCGTACATTTATAAATTGATTGATAAAATGGATGCTTGAATAAACAGAACGTTCTTGATTAACACTTATAGCTACTGATATGAACAAAATTTCTTGATAGTGGTCAAATGTTTGTAAAACAATTCAAAGTGCATCAAAGGTATCTCGATTATTATTTTGGATTGTAAAATATTCTCAATCATTTCAAACTATCAAAATTGAAAAAGTACAGATTTATTTATTATAATCAACAACAAACTAGAATTTCATCCGTCTCTGGAATTTCCATCAATTTCTCACAAAAGCTCCAAATCTTTCACTCCTGTGCTACATCAAAATAATTTTCTCTTACCTGTCACAAATTCATCTCATCGCCATAATTGCATTCTCAATAATAAATCAAAAAGTTTTCACAATCTCTTTCAGAAACTGAATTCTGAATAGATTCACCGAAATTTATAATCTCATAAAAAGTTTTTCGTGAATAAATTTTAGACATATCTTCTCTCCACCATAATTGCAATGAATTTTTAATTGTCACAAAATTTCTCAGAGTCTCAAACTAATGCCATTACAAATGTATACATATATACAATATAAACGCGCACAGAAACACAATTAGTCAGAGAGACATAGACTTTTGGTTTAAATGTAATGCAGAACATGCGACCCGTACAAACCTAAACGGTCTGGCAGCATCCGCTCTTATACCACTTAGTTGGTTTTGGTATAATGCAGATTACTATACTTCTAAAACCAATTCACCGTGGGTGAACCATTGCAAAGTTCTACCATACTTTGTATAACTGTATATATATTACGGCAATAGTACTTGGTCGCAGTGATGGTGAAACGGAGCGTGGATAGAGAAGAGACATTACGACCAAATGGAACATGCAGAAAGATATGAGGGGTGAAATAAAGAGAAAGATGAGAAAATGTGTGTCGCAATAAAATTATTATGCACCATCATATTAATTTGATATCCAAACGGTGAAAATTAATTGTAGCACAACTTTATAATTATACTACACACATACAAATTTTCCCATGTGCTTTTATCTTAAACGATTTATCAGCAGAGAAAGCATCTAAAAAAGACAATACTGCAAGAATGAAGAGGAGAATGGGCTTTGCATATGTATAGTAATGAAAAAGATACTTTAAAAGAGAATATAACGCGTTGAAAATTTACGATAATGTTTCACAAACGATGCGATAAAATTGCGACGCCATTTACTTGGTAAGTTGGCATAGGTATATATGCATAGTGAATGAAGTGTTAGGGTGGTTGGTAAACATTACTGCTGCGGTTTCGTTTCACGCGCACGCCGAAATAACGTGGTCGACATGAATGAATGAGGTTGGTTTGTATATAACTGTATGTGCATCGTTGCAATGGGTTGCTACTCTTCTACACATATTCTATATCTATTCGAGTATCCTACTGCTAAGCTACAAATTTTTCAACGCAAACCAAAGAACCGCTGTTTCACTTAAAGTATATTGCATTAACGTCCATTAACGTCTCTCGCCATCATCAATTATCATCTCGAGCGCGTCGGTTTCTCTTTTTCATTATCGTTCACACGAGTTCACAGTGACGGATTACAAGTATTCTTCGTCTCAACATGAGTCTATTAATCATCCTCTCAAACCCAAAAGAGAAGGAACAAGAAAAAGAAAAGAATGAAAAAGAGAGAAAATGGAAAGAATGAAAAAATACTTCTCATGAGTTATTTCCAGCACAAAAAAAAAAAGAAGAAAAATAGTGAAAAAATCTAGAACACTCATTAAGGTTGATATGTATAGCGTTAGTGGTGTGATGTATATTTTTCCTTTTATTTCACATTGAAGATTTTTTAATTTTATTTTCTGGTTTTTGCGTTCTCATGATATCAGATGCGGCGCCACAACTTGTATATAAATTCATCGAGCAAACAATACAACCCGGACCGTCTGTTTCCTTGAAATGCATCGCAACTGGTAATCCAACACCACATTTTGCTTGGACCCTGGATGGATTTCCATTGCCTCAGAACGACAGGTATGAGCTACTGCTTCTTGTGCTTCATCATATATTTATATACTGATATAACAAACGTATCGAGTATTAAAGTAAAGCTTGTGAGTCTTTATAGCTATGAAATAAATGATTTATCATTATCTTCCTTATGATTGAGAATATCTGAATCCTTGGATGATATTTAATCCAAAGAAAAACAAAGTCGAGGATTTTTTATATTCATATTTGAGTTATGCATCAAACAGTTGATATTCAATGTGAATTGAACTGTCGTGATGACATCTTGAGGAATTAATTGATAAAATTTCTTTTATTAAGTAGGAATTGTTTGTTTAATTCTTTTTCAAGTATTTATTTATTCTAATCATCTGATTTATTTCCAGGTTTATGATTGGGCAATATGTAACAGTACACAGCGATGTAATATCTCACGTGAACATTAGCACAGTACGTGTTGAGGATGGCGGGGAATACCGTTGTTCAGCAGTGAATCGTGTAGCTAAAGTCCATCATTCAGCACGGCTCAATATTTATGGTTTACCGCATGTACGACCAATGGGAAATTATGCGGCAGTTGCTGGCGAGACCACAATTATCAAGTGTCCTGTTGCAGGATTTCCGATTGCTTCTATCACATGGGAAAAGGGTTTGTATTTATACCAACTGAATTTTTATCCAATTTTTATTCATTCTGTTCACGTCTGTTTCGTTATCAACCATTCACTTATTCGACAACACCATATTCCAGTTTGTATTTTTTTTTTTTTTTTGATATTAATTTCATTCAAACTTTGACGAATATTCAATTTCCCGATCAGCCTATATTCCATCAAAAACTTTATATTCAATTGATTGCGAAAAAAAAAATGGATAATAATAAATTGAAGGATTTTAATATTCATTTCGGCAAACATTCGCAACAAACCAGAAATGAAACACAAAATCACCACATGAATATTGAATTTTTAATTTGACAGTTCTATAGAATGTTCATTATTTTATTTCAATAATTTATAGAGCGTATAAATATTTAACGACACGAATCGAATCGTATGAATTAATTAACTTCAATTCAAATTAATATTTACATATGTTGAATTCAATTAAATGAGAAAATTAATATTCAATTTTGTGCGTATACTGACAATTGAAACCTACAAATAAAAACGAAAATAAATCACATTCATTACTTTAATCCGAAATAATTGTTGTGTTCTCACGTGCAAAGTGACGTACAAATAAAAGAGAAAAATGTTTATAACAGAATCATCAAAGAAAAACCTCTTATAAGACTTATCAACCTTTTCTCATGTCTTTGCTCTTCTGTAATGTTAAAATATTCGCGCGATCGTACTTGCTTATTCCGAGCTTTTAAGTGAGAAAGGAAGTTGCAGGAAAAATATACCACAACGTCCAATAGGGAAAAGTTTTCCTTCCAAAAGAGTTCGCGAAGCTCTCGTAATGATGAACCAAAGTTTTATCCAAGTTCGAGGTCCACAAGGGATGAACAAGTGAGGGAAACTGAACGTGAACAGAGAAACGGGAGTCAGAGAGTCCTAGTTCTCACTGAAGCGACACTACATAACGGCCAAGTAAGCTCACGAGAACTATAGCTCCGATGTCGCGTGTATAGCTTTGGGGTGAAAAGTTGAAGCAAAGTCTTTCATACTCGACACTGCTGCTATTCAAGAAGAAGTTGGTATGGATCAGACGAGCTAGACTTTTGACGAAGACAATTTCATGACACAGAATGATTAAACCAGTTATAAAAGAACTAACTGAACAAAAAGAATGCACAAAACGTTTCATCAATAGGACAATTAATACTGAACTATATGACAAATTATTTTCTTTCTTCAAACAGATGGACAAGTTCTACCAACGAGCAGAAGACAAGAAGTATCATCAAATGGAACTTTGGTCCTTCACAATGTTGACAGCAGCACCGACCGAGGCTCATACACATGCACTGCAAAAAATAAACAAGGACACTATGATACACAAACAGTTCAAATAGAAGTGAAAGGTAAGAAGAAAATTACATAAAGGAACAATAAATCCCTCATTTTTATTCATCTAATTCCAACAAATATAGTGATGTTGATATATATTACAACAATTTAATATCTTGACTATTTACTTGCTCGAAAAGAAAATATTCAAAGTCGTTTAATATTTGAGCCGTTTAAGCATCCAAGACAACATCAACTACAGGAAATAAGTGAGGAAAAGAAGTTCAGTATAATGCAAACACAGACGGCAGCCAACGTTTGAATTATTTATCTATCGAAATCAATATTTCAACAAAAAGTCCCTGGTCTTCTTTTGTTTCTTTCTGTCTCACTCTCTTTTATTTCCATCCGGTATAACGCATAAACAGTTGAAGACGAGCGAACTCAAGTAAAGACTGTATTGAGAATGAGAAAAAACTTGAAAAAAGGAAAGACTTAAAAGTAAAAAAAAAAGTGCATAAAAGGAATACCAGTAAGGAAAGAAAAAAGTACGAATAACGAAGACGCCATTCTATCAGCAGCCCCGGAGACCACAAGATGTATATGGCTTCAGTGTAAAGTCCCACTGGTTCCATCATTCATAAGGGGATGCCCGTCGAGACCCCATCTGCCTCCACTATTCTAGAACGAAACCTCTTACAAAGTCTTTGGAATACTTTTCCATTTTATCAAATACCTCGTCCCGCACCTTAATCGAACTTGATACTTTCCCTTCCTTCCTACCTTCCTTCCCATTTAATTTCTTATGTTTTCAACTGTCTCGTTCTATAAAATTATTGGAACACTATGAGAAACATATTGGGATTCATTTATATACCAGTTTATGTCGATACTATGTACACACTATTTTATGGCATTTTTATTTCTCAACAGGAGGTAAATTGTTTATTTGATTTATTTCATTCTGTATTTTCCATTGGGATTTATTACAGTCCCACCTAGAATCGATCCATTTAGCTTTCCCGCAAATATTCAATCGGGTGCGCGAGTTCATGTCACATGTGTGGTCAGCGAGGGTGATGGTCCTGTCACAATCAAATGGTTGAAGGATGGCAGACCATTGAAGCCACGTGAAGCAACAACCCATCAAATCGACGAATATGACTTGGCATTGAGGATACAAAGTGCATCACCAATTCATGATGGCAACTATACATGTGTGGCGAGCAACGACGCGGCTAAAGTCACACATACTGCACCTTTATTGGTTCATGGTACGACAGGAGACTATAAACCTAACCATAAATCCAATGATTTCCCCAATGAGAGAAAAAGTAGCCGACAAAAATGATTGAAAATTGCTTCAAATGTCATTTTTTCTTTCTTCAAATCTTCAATATTTTTTCCCTTTCATATTCCTCTTGATTAGAGGGTTGCAATACATACATTTTTGTATATATTCTTGCATTCCTATTTCTACATATTCAACCCTGTGCCTTTGACAATATGACAAATACTTTTTTTCCCTACCCCAAAAAAATAAATAGACAGAAAAAAAAGTAACGAAAAACTAAAAACAACATCCTTTTTTTCACCAACGACCTTTTCCTCTCTAATTCACATCCTTTGGGCAATCTTTTTTTTTATATTCTTTTTATTTTCACCTTCCACTCTCTTCATATCCCTTACTTTTCATTTTCTCTCTATGTTTTCTCACGTGCCCGAGAGCGCGTCTACGTCCTGCATCAACACATCCCTTCATACACACTATCGCGACAAATTTTCCTCAGACGAACGAATCAGTGCAAACGAAACGAAAGCTCGAGTTTTTCCATTCCATTTTCCCTACATATACATATTGATACCTCATCCTCACATTTCCTTTCATCAATTCACATATCACCTGAAAATTCGCAGGCGATTCAACATACACTGTTACATATTGACGACCCTTATCATAAACAACCCCCAAAAAATAATAACTTCAAAGTTAATAATTAATTTTGTTTCTCCAATTATTTTTTCTTCCAATTCACATAATTCCAAACATTAACACATTATGAAATATCCGCGCGCATTATTTCCAATTACAATAGAATTGAACAAAGTAGAATACAATAGAATAACTGAATTTATCGATATAAAATAATTCAAGTAAATTGATTAATTGAAAATTAATTTCCTGCTAAATATACATGCAGACAAGAACATCCTCCAGTACAATGAACAATGGTTGATATGCACCATGGCAAATTCAACGAGGGGTTGGTGGCGAAAAGGGAATGGATGGTTGAATAATTATTATACCCCTTTTGCCTCCGCACTCACTTCATGTATGCGTTGTGTTGTCTATTATTATGCGCACAACCTCACACCCTTCTCCTCTCACTCCTACACTCATACACACATACACATTGGAGTTGAGACAAGTGAAACCAAGAGAATGCCCGCGGATATTTCCAGACAGAACGAAACATCTCGTATTCGCACTCAGTACCACGCGCGCACATGAACACACAAACATTTATACAATTTCATACACAAGTGAATGCAACAATACAAAATATAGTGGAATATATATGTATATGGTTTCAACGTAATTGTATGCGCACCCACGCAAGAAAGAACCATCTGGCGAGAGGTGTAACAAGGGATGACGCTGGCAAACCCCTTTATTATCACCTCGAATATCATCTCACGTTGTGGACATCAGTTATATAACCTTGCATACATCTGATGCATCATAACGTGAATTTAACACCAGCGAATGATCATCAACAACTACTAATAAACACATTTTTATTAGTTCCACATTTGTATTGACAAAATGAAGAAAATTTCATCCAAACATTTTATCAAGGAACATACAAACAAATAAAACAAATTTCTATTTGATTTAGTCATCAGGAAAGAATAAGTCAACGATTAACAGATTAAATATGGAGAAAAATACACGATGAAAAAAAAAAAGTAAATGGTTGGAGAGTATGTGAGAGGCAAGGTCAAAACTCAAATTCAATTGGCCTCTCGCACATCCCTTTGGCGCAAATCAGAGCACGTTGAACATCAGGAGGAGTTTCAATAAGATTGAATCGACGAAGGCAAAAGTTCGCCGTTATCGGCTGGTGCCAGAGGGCCAAGAGCGAGCATCGAGAAGAAAGAGCTACAAAATAGTAGTGATAGAGAGGAAGCGAGAAAGCATTGAGAGAACGGTGCACGAATAATTTCAGCGCCTCATGGCGAGTTGGCTTTATATACATGAATATATATATATAGGTGTATAAAGCCAACGAGAAACTTCTTCTTGATAATCTTGGTATCGTAACTCGCTCACTCTCCTAGAAGTAACTATACTATAGGCTATTTGACGAATCATCCCTGCGGCTACACAGCTTGAAACAAACTATTAGAATCAGGAATAGCAACAAAACTCTTCAGGATTACAACATTGAATTACGATTCGTCATACAGAGGAAAAGATTTTTCTTAATACGAATATTGTCTTTCCTCTTGAACAGCAAAGAAGTTTATTTTAAATTGAACTGGAAATTGTGACTGACCGAGGTGATGATATTGATGATAAAATCAAAACCCATGAAATATTTACAGTTAAGTCGTAAATCGAGGATATCAACTTGGACGAGTGATAAATGAGATCAATATTGATGAACGATAAATGTTACAATATTTGATTATTTGGTGAACATTTGGTTTGTGAAGTTGAAATAATGTTTGACTTGAAACAAGTAATTTTATTTTTGGTAGATGGAACTCATGATTATGAATAATTACTGATGATTAATATTTGTCTTTTTTCGGTGTTATTTTTTAAATGAACTAAACAGTGAAACTGTTATATAGGAGCTGGTTAATGTTCGAGTAGTTGCCACCATCTTAAATAGACATTATCCAACGAGAGTAATCGCTCGCCAGCTCGGTTATCTTTCGCATCTTCACTGGCATTAACGACCGTTTCGCCATTTTCCTCTCCGATTAACGTCAGATAAATGATCTAATTACCAAATGAACCCTGAGTTTAATCAGTGTGTCTTTTAATTATCCACATCTTGATAGACAAAAGTATGTGACGTTGGAATATATTTCATTACATAAAGTTTTTTATTGGATCAAGAATCATTTTATGTCATTTTCTCCTCTTCATTATGAAGATTTGCTTGATGATGCTATGTCTTTGATCCCATGTTGATAAAAAAAAAATATGGAAACTCCATTGACATCTTTTTTCCTTTCAGTTCGCTACTCAATGCGACATTCCAACAGTCTTTTGCGAATAGATCTTTAAATCATGTACACTCCATGTACTTTTATCACTATTTTTATCAGTTAACTGAGCTGTATGATTCAGAGTAACGAGGCGAGCGTCAGTGATTCTGGAAAAAAATATAAATGAACCAAATAAACGATACGAAAATAAGAATGATGAAATGTTGGAAAAAAAAATGAGATGATAAAGATGAAAACCAAGTTGAAAAATCAACGAGACTTGACGATAGATATTTTTTCTTTCTGTTTTTATTTCAATTTACAGTTCCACCTAGCATAGCACCCTTTAGCTTTAACAAGGATTTATCAGAGGGTGTACGCGCTCAAGTTGCTTGTGTGATTGAAAAAGGCGATCCGCCATTCACATTAATATGGTCAAAGGATGGTGAACCTATTGCCACTTCAGTACCATCAGGTTTTGGCTCAGCAAGTACGACCACCTCACACAAGACACATTCACCAAACACTATTGCCGGTCTTCGTGTCACCAGCATGGATGTACATTCGAGTACAATTGCAATTGATCGTGTCACAGCAGCACATGCTGGCAACTATACGTGCGTGGCACGTAACTCAGTTGCCGAGGTGTCCTCCACTGCTCAATTAGTCGTTCGTGGTAAAGTAATTTTTACCAAGAGTCAATTTAAAACGAAATGAAATAATAAAAAAAATAATTAAATTGAAGAGCATTTCGTTGCACAATATTCACAAGAATGTATCCTCTCGCACCAGTTTGTCTTGATTGGGGATTGTCGACAAAATTAGAAATCATTCTGATGAAAGGAAAATAAAGATTTTACATTTTCCACATTTCCATGTCACGATAATTATTTGTCAACAATCACCAGTCGTTTCGATTGTAGTTAAGTGAAGAAAAACAGCGAATAATTTGTTATGGAGGAAGTGAATATTTATTTGTTTGTTTTCATTTAACGCAGCAGCAGTAGAGAGCCGCGCTATATGAAATGTTCACAGCTGTATTTGATTGTAAAATATATTTATTAATTGCCGCCACGCACAAACGCACTTCACGCGCAACGCCATGTATACATTGATGTATTTATTGATAATTATCAATACTTATCAAATTATTAATAAGCGCACAAGAAGCAAGAAAGAATATATATAATAAATAATCAATTATTATTTTTCTGCAGAGCACAATGGCACTATGTATAGTCCATCTACGTTTCACTACGCAATGCAACAAAGCACATTTCGCACAATATTTATATACATAAGCACTTACTTAATTACACGCACAAATCTTACTTGCACTTACACAAAATTTTCGTTCAATAAAATTCTCCTATTTTCATTTAAAATATTTATTTCATTTTCTTTTCATAAGTTACTTCAATTTCTTCTCACCTTTATTGCACTCAACAACTCTCCCTTGTGATTAATATTCACATCCGCATCCTAGGGGTAAGTTTTTCAAAACAAAAAAAAAATTGTAATAACCTTCATCATCCTAATCGCATATTTAGCGCACTGATAAATTCTTCACCTCAAAAAATAAATCCAAATCTCAATGTCCGCACATGCACTGATTTCACCTCGTCATTTGCAGTAGAAATATTTTATTTATTCATTATCATCCCGTACCAACTAATAGTAATTAATCACAATAGCAAACTTAGAAAATCACTTGCATCTTAATCAAGAGCAAAAAAAATATGCTGCATATGTAAATATGTAGCCGCATCGATCGCACAAATTTGCACATATAGAGAGGAATCTCCTAGAACGTTCCATCATATGACTTCAGTAATACGAAATCATTTCTCTTCAGTGAAATATTTGAAATACTCGAGATAAACGAGAAATTCCGCTTAACTACAGATTCACCACATATTAGATCTATGCAAGAGCCAACTGTCGAAATCCTGGGACAATTTGAACGTTCTACGAGTTTCACTCAGTCATACATATCCATTTATTACATATATATCTACATTTACCCTTAAACTTCAATTCATTTCTCTAAATTAAACAGAAAATATATTTACTAACTAAAGTTCCGTTTTGTTTCATGGAAAACTTTTTATATATGCACTACTACTGTTAAATGGACACTGACAGTACCACCACGTTGGGTAATGGAGCCACAGGACGTTCATGCGCCAGAAGGCATGTCGAAGCTGGTACTTCACTGTCACGCTGATGGATTTCCACCGCCAGCTGTCACGTGGCGTCGTGGAACAGGAACAAGACCTGGCAGCTATCACGATATATCCAGTCATGAACATGCACAAGAATTACGAATACATTCAAATGGTTCACTGGTATTTGGTAGAGTACAAGAAGATCACGAGGGTTATTATTTATGCGAAGCTGTAAATGGAATTGGTGCTGGACTATCTAAAGTTGTCTATCTCACTGTCAATGGTAAAGATATAAATGAAAATATACAGACTGAATTCTCTTTCTTTCACTCTAAATATCAATTTACTTAATGCTATTGCTCTTCAATTTATTTTTATATTGTCTATTGAACAATTATCTGCAGCACCGGCGCGCATTGTTGAGAAGCATCGCAATCAGACAGCCAGATTGGGCTCAAGAGCTTCACTACGATGTGAAGCGAAAGGAGATCATCCACTAAATATCGTGTGGCGTCGAGCTGGTTCCCAATTAGAGCCAGCCGTTTCCGATTATCGGTACATGGTCAAGGAAATGAATACCACAGACGGGGCTGTTAGTATTCTCGAGCTCATTAGTACATCGAGAGAGGATAGTGGGAGATATTTCTGCACTGCATCTAATGCTTACGGTGGTGATGAAATGACCATGCATTTATATATACAAGGTACAAATGGGATTGCTATCCATTAGCATTGTGTACAAGTTTAATATTTGCTAATGTATATGGTAATCTGGTATGGTGGCAACTATTTTACATTATCACCTATATGAACAATGAGAATGAAAAGAAACTTCTAAGTGAACGACTGAAGAAGAATTTTTTATCCTACTTTTTAAATACGAGAAATGAATGACTCCTACCAGATTATCATGAGCTACAATAATTTGATTCGTAATAATTTTGATAAAACTCAATTTGTAAATGAAATTTCAGAACCACCTGATTTTCCGAGAAATATTCATGTACTGGAGAAGGAAAGTCGTTACTTAAAATTAGGATGGACCAGCAGTCAAGATGGAAATAGTCCAATAACCCAATATATAATCGAATACAAAACAGATTCAGGTAAAATCTATCCATCATACAAAGAAAAAGAATTGAATGATTAATTAATCTTATTTTCAGAATGACTTTTAATCTATGTAAATATTTTCCAGAAATTTGGCATGATCATACATTTCATACGACTGTTCCTGGTACACAGACATACGGTCACGTCAATGGTTTACGACCAGCGACAAGTTATCAGTTTCGGGTATTTGCGGAGAACGAATTGGGTCGCAGTCAAGCAAGCGATGTAGGTATATTTATAGAGACATAGAACCCATCTCGAACCACCCTTTTCCCACGAGTAAATTAGTTTTTAAGCCTCTCCCGGTTGACGAGAACTGCGCAAGTGACTTTATCGATTCTTCGGCAATAACGAACGAAGAAGAACAAACACATGCATATAAACTACACATATATACTCTTGTGCATATATGCGTATGTATACTGCACAATTCTCTTTGTTCCCGTTTCAATTTGTGCATTGCAAAACTTTGATACACCATTTGCAAAGTGAAATTAATTGAATAAAAAACAATTCATTTAGATATTAGATGTGACAACAGACGGCGAAAAACCTGGAGGTCCACCACGCAATTTAAAAGTTGAACCAATTAGTTCAACTGATTTTAAAGTTACATGGGATCCACCAGATCAGGATCTATGGAATGGCGAAATATTAGGATATCACGTTGGCTTCAAAGAGCATCGGTTCGCATCATTATTCATTAGTACTTATTTGTTCAAACTTTTATCTATTGGAACTTGTTCATATGAATTCCTTTTGTTTGTACTTTCCTAGACTGTCCGCCGATCAATATACGTATAAAACAGTGGAGGGTCGACCAATATCAGCAAGTGTATCTTTAGGACTTGCACGAACTGCAATACCCGGTCGCCAATGTCAATTGACTAATTTACGAAAACATATGCGCTATAGTGTAATTGTTCAAGCATATAATGCACTTGGACCGGGACCAATGACTGCTGAAGTTGTATCAACAACTCTCGAAGACGGTATGGCTATTTTAATCAGTGTATATCGTATGTCTTCTCACAATTTCTACTCTGATCCCGGCTCTTGAACTCTCACCTTGTGCTCAACTCTTCATAGAGTTGAGAAACAAAATGAGACCTTACCCAACCCACTGTTCATATCGTATTAGCAGAGAACGTGACGAAGAAACGACTCGAGCGATTATGAAACTTGAACAAACAAGATTTACCCATTATCCAAATGCCTAAACCACTTTTGCATGCATTAAAAAACTATCGATGAATCCGTGAGATTGATAATATTTTCCGATAATTGAAAATGATATTCCAGTGCCGAGTAGTCCACCGCAGGAAATCCGATGCACTGCATTATCCTCACAATCTCTTCAAGTATCATGGGAAGCGCCACCAGACACCAGTTTGAATGGCGTCCTCCGTGGTTATAAAGTTAATTGGGAGAGTATGGACTCAATAACCGAAACAGCGAAATCTGACACGAAGATTACAACAGCATTAACAGTTGTGATAAATAATTTAGAAAAATTTACTAATTATTCTATTCAAGTAGCAGCAATGACAAGACCAGGGGATGGTGTACCATCCTCACCAATTTATTGCAAAACTAAAGAAGATCTGCCTGAAGTACCGGCTGGTATTAAAGCAGTCGCTAGTTCTAATGAATCAATTATTATATCATGGTTGGCGCCATTAAGAGCGAATGGAATCATAACTTCATACCATGTTTATATTCAAAATGAAGAAAATGATGGAAAGTGGTACAAGCAAACCCTCAAAGCACACAAAACAAGTTACCGAGCTGAAAACCTTCATAAACGAAAGCAATATTCATTCCACGTAGCAGCAGTAACTTCTGTGGGTGAAGGACCCAAGACTTCGTTTGTTACTGCCTCGCCATCCAGTCACGGTACTACACAGCAATATCAACAAGAATGAATTAACAAATATCTATTTTATCGAATAATTATTATATCAATATGGAATATGAAATTTAATTACAGTTCCTGCGGCAATCTATTCATTTGGGATGAGTCCAATTGTTCCATGGAAACAAGATGTAACGCTGCCATGTCAAACTGTTGGAAAGCCATCGTTGGTATGGAAACAATGGGGCCAAGTTGTAAAAGCATCTGGCAGAATATCAATACATACAGACGGTTCATTACACATCAGTGATTTACATCGTGAGGACAGTGGCAATTACACTTGTCATGTTGAAAATCAACATGGATCTGATCAAATAACTCACAAATTAATTGTCCAAGGTAAATATACTTAGCATTCATTACACTTTCAATATATTGAGCTGAGATTAATATGCTTATAGTCAAAAATTAAGCAACTAGTGAACAATTGATAAATAATTGGTACTTATCTCTACCAGTGCCACCATCTGCGCCACTTCTTCTTGCCACCAGCACTACTAGCAACTCTATAAGCGTCCAAT
The DNA here is from genome assembly GCA_030523085.1 of Meteorus colon. Lineage (NCBI taxonomy): Eukaryota > Metazoa > Arthropoda > Insecta > Hymenoptera > Braconidae > Meteorus > Meteorus colon. The sequence goes on from JAPYZH010000290.1 coordinate 66,599, forward strand.
GGAAACCAGGCGATGACGGTGGTGCACTTATAAGGGGTTATATACTACACTACAAACGAAAGTTTGGTGAATGGGAGGAGGTCAAAGTTTCACACAAGATAAATGGCTATCTATTGTCGCAATTGTGGTGCGGTACTGAGTATCAGATTTACTTAACTGCGTACAATAGAATTGGTATGGGTTCACCAAGTGACTTTGTTAAAGCCACAACCAAAGGCTCAAAACCAGCTAATTCACCTGGAAACAGTGACAAATTCATCACTGTCAATGTTTCATGGATTGTATTACACCTGAGTGTATGGCATGATGGAGGTTGTCCCATAACGTGGTTTGAGCTTGAATATAAAAAAAATGGTGAAGAATTATGGACACTTGTTTCCAATAATATTGAGGTATTTTAATAAATATTCAATGATTCTCGATAGCATGAAAAAATCATCAGTATGATAGTTATTCATGTTATTGACTTTGGAAAATTGTTACTTTTCAGGTTCAAAGATCTTATACATTAAGTGAATTATTACCGGGCACAACGTACGATGTGCGTATTAGAGCGCATAATAACGCGGGTTCGTCTGTTACTGAATATAAAATAACAACACTCCAGCCACATATCACCACAACACTGCCAACAATTGAGATTGACCAATATGTACCCCAACAAGCTTCAGTACTGGCGGACCTGAAGTTAATTGTTCCTCTTGTATTAAGTTCCTTCGCTATTATTGCTGCTGCTGGCGCAGTCTTCTACTGTTTCCGAAAACGTAAGTTCATTGATTGATCGAATCTTATTTCCTGCATAAAGAGCAGCATGTGAATTTATCAATCACTGGACCTTTATTTTTATTTTATTTTTTTTTTTTTCATATTGCACAAATTGAATTTCAATCAGGCCCTTTATTAGGCGACATCGGCAGCCTCCATGATGCTCAAACTGCCGCTGCGTTGGACAATAAACAAAATATGGAACAACGTGAACAATATTATGCGACTGTAAGAAAACCATTGCGTTCACCCATACATGAAATGGGAACGCTCGAAAGGATTCCTGGTGAGCGTTTGACTGTTAATTATATTTGCTACGTGCAATTTATCATTTTCTTCAATTGTTTTATTCACTCATCGATATCATCGCTATTATTGATAAATGAATCATCCATTTTTCAAATGCTTCGCTGTAGCTTCTAATACCGCGAACACAATCGTTAACTGTTTGTAGAATACTCGGAAGACATCTATCCATATGCGACTTTCCAATTAAAAGAAAGTGTGCCAGCTGGTGGTGATAGCCGTTGTGAATCAGCAGCACCACTACAAACATTTGTCTACCATGATCCACGACTTTCAGCCGCCGATACTCTACAATTGCGCGAGGTAATATAAACAGAAATTAAATGAATATGATAATAGTTATAAAGTAGCTATTCAACAAGATTATGTCCCAACAACCTGTACAACAATATTTTCCTTTTAAAGTTTAATTCCCCAACCAACCGTCGCCTATTTTTATTTGATATTGCACTTATTAATAACTGGGTCGCATGAATTATTCATAGAGAAATTTAAATAGCATCTCATCGTTCTTCCCCTGTATTATAATACATTTTTTGAAACCTGCCCAGAGATAAAACACAAAGAAAATCTTTTACATTAACTTCAGACTAAACTACTCTCCCTTAATCTATCCTCTGTTAAATGATTGTGTCGTAGATCATTTCTCGTTTTTTTTCATTCATGAAAATGATCACCATCATCATCATCATCATCATCAGAATCATCATCATCCTCATCAAAAAAATATCACTCGAACATATGATTGAGATCATATTGGATGCATCATTTAAATAATAAAAGAAAGTCATCAACATAAAAATCATTAGAAGAGTCATGTGTGTATAAAGTGATGTAGATAAATTTCATAACACGACTGCTGGTCCCCCCTTGCTTCGTTTCGCAATTTAATTCGCCCGCATTATTGAACGTTTCAAAAACACTTTACAACACAGAACAAAAATAGAAACAGCTAACATGAAGAGTGAGAAAGTACATAAAGAGAGAAAATGCAATAGATGAAATTGGAGAAAAAATAAAAAGCAAAAAGAATAAGTATTGAAAATGAAAACGGAAAACGGTGTGCGCTGTGCTGCCATTCTCTAGTCCGTAAATACAAATTAGATAAAAATGATGAATGACAATTCCGTCTGATTGCAGTCGGATTGCAACCGGTACACTAAGGTGCGCGGAGGCCGTTCGTCCTCTGCGCCGTTGCATAAAACTCACAAGGCCAATCAGGGCAAGTCCGAGTCGGAGGAATACGACACCCTGGGCTCGGACAGCGACACCGAAGTCGGGACCAGCAGCCGAACCGAGTCTTCCAATCACCTCGTCGATTCGCACCACTCGGCTTTTGCAGCCGACACGCGTGTCCACAGTACGCCACCTTCCTCACTCTCTCTCTCGCTCTCGTCACTTTTTATTTTCTATTTTTTTTTCACATTTTCAATACATCAATATGATTAATTCTGATTTTTAATCTTTATTTTACTGCTTTTAATTATTTATTATCGATATATATATTAAATCACACGGCACAATAAATCCCAAATTGTTGTCATTAAGCCACAATTATTATTTACTATCAATCCCAATAATATTATTGGAATTATTATATTGATAATAATTGATTAAATTTTTATTATCTTATTGCAGACTTCCTGTACCATGGACCAGAATCTAGCACGTCTACGGAACCCTCACCGATTTTTGAGAGAAAATCGTTTCCTGGAAGGGGAAGACCCAAGTGAGCTATTAAATTGTTGCCAATATTTTATTTCCATCTGTTGTTATTTTTCTAATTATTGTTCTCCTATTTAGGATGTTACAGTTGGCGCGTTATACCGGCGAGGAGACCCGTACAAGTTTCGGGACAATCCCCAGGCCTGGCAATTCCAAGCACCAGTCGGGCAATCGGATCAGGGAGCAGGAACGGAGTGATGCAGGATCAGGAAACTTGTTCGTCCCCAAGTTGGACCCACCCTCGGGGTTCTCCGACGCGCTTGAGCTAAGCGAAGCCGAATGCGACCTTGATCGCGGTCACAACAGCCAACGAAATAGACGAGATTTCGTTATTGCGGTGTAAATAAAAAAAAAACAGAAAGAGAAAGAAATAATACTAAAGAATAAATTGTGTAAACGCGATTCTCAATTAACCTAAGCCAAAGATATTATTATAAAGACAAAAAGAAAACCCCTCTTTATCCAGCCTGTTCTTCCATCTCCTCTGCCAGTTAAAAGAATTCATGTAATATTGTGTCCTAATTCTCATGTGTCGATGTGTAATAATTTATCACACACGTGCACGTGTTTAAACTAACGAATTGAAGATGAAAAAAAGAAGGAAAACGAACGAAATACAAATAAATAATAAATTAAAAGAGAAAAATTGATGTAACAAAATACAAAAAAGAAACGAATAATAAAATAAATGTTGAATTATTGAAACGAATGCGTTGCTGTTGTTCAGGCACGCGCGTGGCACTAACTTTTTAATCATAAACAAAATGAATGGAAAAAAAAGAAATGAAATAAGAAACAATAAAATTTTTTCATGTCTAAAATCGGCACACTAAATGAAATGAAAATAAAATTTTTCCTGTTGATATCGTATATATATATAATACATATATATATATACTTTATTATTATACATAAAATTATTTACCATGGAGAAAAAAGAAAATTAACACTTTTGTGTTTTAGGTGAACTGTAGATTATTTATATTCTATTTACTTTGTAAAATATACAAATATTGATTCAGAATTATTGTCTTCAATTTAATGTATTCCCAATATTCCAAACAAGGACCCGCCCCTTGCAGACAACTTCCAAGAAGGGAAGGAATATAAGCTGCAGCAAAATAATGAATACGGTGATAGTTTTAATAGATTGTCTCTTCAATGTGGATTTGACGGGGCTATTCATTCTCCAGCTAATTCTATTTCTCATTCTCTCGTTCGCTTTTATCTACTCGCGCAGCAGCCATGCACCCGTTTTTCCGAGACAAGGGGATGATATCATCATCCCTTCCAACCTCATACACAATTTCGGGCATGCGCAAAAATCCACCAACGCCACCCCGTCAGATAATATGAGCGGTGGAGTCTACGGTGGTGGTGAGTAATTCGTTATTTCCAACATTTGTACACATAAAATATAAGCCATTCAGTAAATATATCACATGAAAATTGTGGACAACAGATGAGGTCGGCGCCATCATATTCGACAATGGCCATCAGAGTTTACGTGTCGGATATGGTGGTGAAGATAGTCCAAAAGCCGAAATTCCAACGAGTCTTGGGGTGTGGGAGGACGCCACAGAAAATTCTGACAGTGGCCAGGTCGGTAAAAAACGATACAACATTGATGTTACAGCGATACAAGTTCGACGCAAAGGTAAAGAATCCATTATGAATAATCCAATCATTCACCGCCATTTGCTAATTGCAATAGCCATGATAACAAAAGCTAACATACCTATTGAGATTTCTTAATTTCATATTCATGTCGAAAATACACAAGTGACAAACGTTTTTTTTTTTCACAGATATGGAGATCGTCAGTATGATGAAAGATGGAATGATTGAAGATTGGGATATGTTTGAACGCTTGGCAGAGTATACATACAAACAACGGCTCCACGCATTATCTGAACATCATCCAATATTAATGACAGAATGTCCGTGGAATACCCGTGTCAAGCGTGAGAAACTTCTTGAATTAATGTTCGAAAAATTCAACGTACCCGCAATGTACATCTGCAAAAATGCCGTCCTTGCTGCTTATGCTAATGGAAGATCAACTGCTATGGTGGTAGATAGTGGTGCGACACATACAAGTGCTGTGCCTGTTCACGATGGCTATGTGATAACGCAGGGGATTGTTAAAAGTCCTTTAGGCGGTGATTTCATTACGATGCAATGTCGACAATTTTTTGAAGAAAAAAGTATTGAACTTATCCCTGCATGTTTAGTAGCAAGTAAAGGTAAAGTTCATTAGGACAACTAAAACATACTGATGAACAAATATTGATAATTCTATTCAATGCAGAATTATTAGAGACATTAAAATTTCTTTAGAAGTCATTCGAGAACGGGATCCACCACGTTGGACGAGAAAACCTGGACCTCAACTAACAGCTTCATGGCTAAGTTACATGGTCCGTGAACTTCTGCAGGACTTCCAAATGAATTGTTTACAAGTCTCTGATTCTCCATATGATGAAGATATGGCGAATGCTCTGCCCATGAAACATTTTGAATTTCCAACTGGTTATAATGATGATTACGGTTCAGTTAGACTGATGATACCAGAAGCATTATTTGATCCAAGCAACGTTAAAGGAGTTGGTGCTAGTATACTTGGTGTTGGTCCATTAGTTACTACTAGCGTTGGAATGTGTGATATGGATGTCAGACCAGTAAGTATATCATGATCCTCCAATTAAATCAAGTCTGACAATTTGTGTTTTTTTGTTTAGAGTTTGTATGGAAGCGTTGTCGTTACTGGAGGTAATTCTTGCCTCCAAGGATTCAGCGATCGGTTAAACCGAGACTTGGCCAGCAAAACCCCACCGGTAAATATGAAACATGAAATGAATAAATGATAAAATGAGTGGTAATAATTTTTATCTATGAACGGCTCGTTTTCTGTTTTCAGAGTATGAGACTAAAAATAATCAGTGCTAATAATTCAAGTGAGCGAAGATATGGAGCTTGGATTGGTGGATCAATTTTAAGTTCCCTAGGATCATTTCAGCAAATGTGGTTGTCACGTCAAGAGTATGAGGAATCGGGGAAGATTATTCTTGACAGATGCGCTTGAATAGGATTCTCTAAATATATATTTATATATAAGCAATACAATGAGATACAATACAATCAAACTTTTTCCAATAACGGCCAACGACACATTGCAATGAATTTAATCTAGTCCATAGTGAATAATATTAATGGAAAGGAAAAATAACGTCACGAAAAATTGTGCAAGCAAATTGGTGCCAAAAAAAATTTCATATTTGATTTAAATTAAATATTAAGTATGTAGCTATTTTTTTATTAATTGAATGTAATGGGAGAATGCATTGAAGCAACTATTAGTTCAAAGCTTCAATGAGAAAAAAAAAACATATCGGACTGAATTTAGATACTCGTATTAATTTATTTATTTTTACGATGCAATAAAAATCGGTGCTAATGCATAGAATGAATTTTTCTTCGTTTTGTTTTTCCTACATTCATACATTTACATATTCACTGAGCAGCAAAAACGATAAATAAGAAGAGTTTTGTCAGAATAACAATTAATTTGATAGGAATGTCATCTTATTCACTAAACTAACTTCAATTCCTTCTCGCTGTTTTATATATACATGATTGTCCAGCAATCTTTTGAATCATCCAGTCAAAAGGAATTCATTTTTCATGAGTACGTATAGAGCTCCATGTATGATTATCGCAACTCTGCGTTCATCAGTTAGTTACAATCTACGTCGACCTAAAAAATAAATTCAGTATGTTATTAACATGAAAGATGGTTATAAAAAGATAAGAGTCCAACAGAGATTCTGTTACGCACAAAAGATAGAATAGAAAATATTGTCGATTGTAATTATCGGAGTGACTCTACAAACTCACCTAGATAAACAGGATTCAAATTAGTTCAATTCAAATTGTTCAACTCGAATATAGATTATTCTAACATTAATAAAAATACATCTCATCGAATTGGTCTTGGCAATTTGCAAATAGCTGTGTGAACAGGCATTGCCAACCATCCAGCTAATGTTATTCCAATTGAATCAGACATTGTCACAATTCCCAATGATTCTTTCAAGTTCTCCGCTGTAACCTGATTGAGCAGAAATGGGAATTGATTTTTTCATTAATTCTACTATTAACCATTCATCGACACGAAATGAACACGAATAATCTTCTCACAGTATCAGCCATGTTGTAATATGTATTGACATAAGCAGCACCACCGAGAAGACCTTCCCAAAAAGTGAGTCCAAAGATAATCCAAATACTTGGAATGTAAAAGAAAATTGCTTCAGTGGTGAATATAATGATATTCAAAAACTAATGAAATAGAAAACACATCCGAGAATATTAATTCTTTTATTCTCGTGAATTTCATTCGAAGTTTTAATAAATGCAATGAAATTGACTTGCCTGAAACACAGCCATCAGCCAAACCCTTTTAAAGGAGATGAAAATGGCAGATGATCGTGAGATGAAAACCCCAATTTGATAATCAACTTGGAGCCATCTGTACTGTTCTGCATGTGATAGCCAAATACCCTCAAATTGTATGAGCTCGTGCTACAAAATAAAATAAAATAAAAATATTCACGAACTCATGTGAATCATGTCTAACTTTTTATTTGTTATTGATTTATTGGACAATCATCTTTGATTCAAATCCGTTCTCACCAATCCTTGATTAATAAAATACTCGAACAAGTAAACGAGAGTAAGTGGGACAATGAAAACCATCAATCCAGGTAGCAAATTAAATTTCTCTTTGATTGTCTTTTTAGGCACAGCAATTATTTCTTCCTGGCTACTCATTCCATATTTCACGATTGTCTTTTCCGCTGGATGTGTCATTATTAACCAGAAAGCAATCGCTTCCAAAATGGGTATAGCAATCATAACTAATAATGTTTTATCTGTTGGCATAATCATTCGCAGTCCAGCGTAGGACAATGCACCAATTATTCCAGCACCTCCAGTTCCTGAGGACCAAGCTACTATTGTTTCTCTAACAAGAATCACAAAGTTAAACAAAATGAACGTGTAATATTCCGTTATAACAAAACTAATAATTGGAGTGAATTGATAAAATATAAAAGTTAAAAATTGCCAACCTTGGATACTTATGACTGTGACTCATAATCGTAACTTCGCCGAGTCCTGATGCAAATGAAGTAAGTGCAACTCCAATAATAGTCAGCCATTGGACATTACTGTATGATACACTGAGAAATCCTAGTATCTGCGTTACTACACATAAAGCCAGCCGAACGCTGCAATAAAAAATGATAGACATTGTCATTTTGTTAATAAAACGTTCATTATAGATTCATATTTTCTTCACCCTGTTCATAGCTCGATAAATTCCGATATTTCCACACCCTGCAAGTTTACAAACGAATATTTTGAAATACTCACTTGATAAAAAATGGTAAAAATGGTACCGTAAATTTCACTATCAAACATGGAATTATATCAGCCAGTAAAATTGCACCAGTCGACAATTCATTGCATCCGCGTGAATTCAATGTCAAGTTCGGTATTGTTTTATTTGTCTGCGGAGTAAAAAGAATGAAAAATAAAGAATACATAAATTATATTTTTGAATATATTACTAGTTATTAAGAAATCGTTTATTGTTAAAATTATTTCAATAATATTTGTTCAACTTACTCCCAATGAAAATTTATCATTCAATATATCATGAGCAGCACTCAGCATGACAACATATCCATAATTGTTACATAGACCCAATAGAAAAAATGCAAGAAGATTCCTCCATATAGATATTTTGGACTCATTGAGCTCATTCTTGATTGTGCTTGATGCTATTGTTACAGAGAACAAAATCCTGTCTTCATCATCATCGTCATCATCATCATTCATACATATATATGTGCATCAATAAAAAACTTATTATGCATCTGCTTCTTTGTTAATCTCAAATTAATTCAAAGTGAGTTCAATTGTTTAATTCAATTGACTCTATCATCCAACTATTATTTCCATCATCATCATTATCAACGTATAACAATACAAGGATTACAGCATTATTATATTTTATGAAAGAATTTTCCCACATTCCAATGATGGAATGTTAGGTAAAAATGTTCATATCAATTAAATCTTATCACATTGACAGAATGAAGTAAACAATTATTCATGGTATGGGACCAGTTATAACAATCTATTTCTTGAACTGCTTATGTTTGTGGTTGAATTGACGTGATTGTTCAATATTTCAGGTTGGATAATATTGAGTGAAGAAATCGTGGAATCATTTCCAGATCGTTATCAATGAGTTAATCATCGTGTTCAATGACGGACTACTAAGCTGAACAAATTTACATAGTCTGGGACTGGTCACAAACAGGAGGACAAAGCTATTGACGTGACATTTCAGTTTGCGTGGAAGAATTTGTCTTAAAATATCTAAGAAAAAAAAATGAATCACTGTCTCTGCAATAATATCAAGATCGTTTGGAGGACATATTTTTCCTGACAAGAATGATAAGTGTTGTATTCTTTCTCTGTCTTCATGGAATATTTCTAAATAAATAAAAACTTTTTATTTACAGATAAAGTGACATACTGAGGATAATAAAAAAAATTGATTGCAAAAGCAGTTGATGATGACAAAGGAATCTATAGACGAACGGATTTTAAGTTACAATTATTAAACTAATAACGAAGATGGATTTACTACGGGTGTGACACGGATAACCGAGTGCATCAGGTTGTACACTAAGAGTGTATTCAAGTTTAATGATAAATTAGAATTGCAATTGACTTCATCAAATGCAATGACACTGATGGTACTATTCGAGGTTGTACAAATTTCATTGTGCTAGATAAACACTTAGCTATCAAGGACGGGATCTTCATCTACACAGATTTTAGTAGAGCAAACAAATTATTTGAAATCTCAAATTATTTTTACTATTTGTATAAATTATCTTACACATATAGTCGAGCCTCCAAATACAGTTCTGATAATATGTACAGCAATTTTGTTTATCTTATCTATTTGAAAGGAGTGAATGAATTATTTCCTTTTTATACCTCATGGTGAATTCATTCACTACTTCAAAAATATTAAAACGTTGTTTATCATTGAGAAACATATTTAATGTGAACAACACTGAAGGAAAATAATGCTGACGAAAGTAACTTTAATGTCAAAATTTATATTTCTTCAGTCACGTTAATAATTCTCATATTTTTTCTCTCAACATATAACAGCAATAACATTTATGTTATCAGTGGTGTTATATTTATTGTCAGAGTTGGGTATCAACATTTAGAAAATTATCTCAGATAGAAAAAAAAAGAAGAAGTTGTTTGAACTATTATCTCATATTTTTTTACGTCCAGAAGTCCACCACAAATAATTATTTGATGATATTATCGTACTGACATTTATTAAAGGAAATGCATGTCACGGGCAAGGACATGCCGGTTAAAACTACTAAGCAAATTTAATATTGCGAAAATAATTTGTATTCACGGTGTGTGAACATACATAAGCAGATACGGACCAACACAATTACACAAGTCCGGCGAACTTGGTCAGCGATTCCTTCCGACCTTGGTAAAAATATTAGATAAGAGATTAATTTATGCCAGTCTCAAAACTGTCATAATGATAATCACTTACGTGAACGAGACAATTAAGAAAATAAACAACACTGATTTGTCCTTCGCATTTCATATTTTCTTCAGATTGATGATCAGTTGTAAATTATTTAGTAGATCAAGTTTATTCAGAAACGAACTAATATTAAATATTCAAAGTCACGGGATGAATATTAATTAGGTTAAGTGACCACTTGATCGATTTGAATGAATCCAAATTAATTGTAGATGTATTGAAAATGAAATTCAACTCCCACTTCTTGTTATCAGAAAATCTACCACAAGTACGTTGATAAATTGGATCATCGCAATTGTATGTGTGTGTACGCGCGTGTCTTTGTACGCCTGATAAGAAAAAAAATGATGATAATGAACTGTCATCATCATTATTTCTATTATTAATCACATTAATAGTGAAGTTTTTGGATCCCAATTTTTTTCTAAGGAACTGTTTGTTTCCTTCACAATATAAAATGACAAATTATCGCATACACTTTTTCAAGATGCAAAACGGAATAAATATAAACAAATTATAATATAAAATGATATGAATAAAACTTGATAAATAAAATTGCCTTTCTTGTTATCGGAAAAGTTGACATATTAATTGAAATATGATGAAGGCCAACTGTAGATTTGTACATATGGGTGGATGAGACAGAAAATCTAAACTCGATCGACGTTTACAAATCTTAAAGACCCGGCCTTAGCCCGAAACCTCGAATTCTTTCCTTTCTTGTTTATTATTCACCAGTGCAAAGGACAAGATCGTTTGAGAGATCAACACTGTCGCGAAATATAATGAAAAATAGTAATATAACAATTACTAAATGACATTTGATAACAATATATAAATAATTGAGATTATTCAATTATTCTAATCGCTGTAATATTTTTATTATCAGTAGATGATAGAAACAAATATTCAGAAAATAATGTATTCAGTGTCATTTGCTATATTATAAAGTTAAATTTTTTTCCTTCATTATATAACAAAGAAAGAATGGAATAATAAAAATCAACGTTTACAATACAAAATTTTCAAAAATGATATTGCCATGGGTATATCAAAAACCAAAATTAATTGCCGTGTGTAATTTATCATTCTTCCTTGAAGAATATAAATAGAAATAAAAATAATTCACGAAACTTTCAGGCCGTCAGAAACTTCTCAACTCAAATTCATTAATAATAGAAACCACCAAAAAAAGTACGAATATCAAAAGAAGAAATATAAATAAAGAATTGATGCAAGTAAATTCATTAATGAATCAATGAAAATTACAACTCAAATTCCAGAATAAAAAAAATGTCTACCTCCAAATGGAATAAAAGTAGGAAATTAATTTTAAACACAAAGTTTTACCTTTCCTAACATCCATAATGATAAAAAAATCTTGGAATAATTCACCAACTTAGTTCTATTTCATATACACAAGTTATATATTTTTCTATTCCCTGCTTTCTTGAAACGATCCACCCACGATAAGTACCTGGATGTAAAGCGTTACACAAGCACATCCACTTGTGTCAAGTGCAACTAAAACACTGAATCTGGTGTTATCGTCACCCGCAATGCTAAGTCAACGTTGGTCGTCGATCCCAATTGGTCTTCGAATCTACTTATTGTACAAGACTTTTGTTTACATTATAAACATATCAGAAACATTTTGATTAATCGTCCATTCATTTTTATCCATATTCATGCACAGAAGTTTATCATCAATCATTTGAGGAAAAAAAATGTATTCTTACAACTCTTCATACCATCAAAATATCAAATGATTTCAATTTCTATCAGGTGTCAAAAATGTGAGATAAAATTAAGAATAGAAAATAAATTAATTTGCATTATTTATATCAAATATAAAAAATCAGTAGAATAATAAAAAGCAAAATCATAAATAGATATTGACATCTATTTCATTTCAATCTTATGCATCAGCAAAGTAATTCCTGAATAAAACTCGTATCAATTGTCTTTCAGATTGAACTATATGATTGTTAATAATTACAATTCAAATTGAATGGATACATTAGAATAATTATTAATTGTATATAGATGGCGCTATACCAATGTCAACATTGTTGTGCACCAAGTTCATTTGACGTCATAATAATGATTGGACATCCACTGCCGGGACCTGCTGTGCATTGTAATAAATCGTGTATTTTCCTTGTATGTTACTTCATAAACGAAAAGTGCTCACTATTACATATTGTATGCTCATGATAACGTTCGTGAATATTTTTCAATATTATCAAAGAAAAATACTTATCATGTGTATCGAATGACGATAGCATGTGCCAATTTGATATAATTTTTTTTCAACTACAAATATATTGACGTATGAAATATATAGTTAAATATAAACACTTGAGGAGGATTCTAACCTCATTTGTTCTACCACGTGGTTCAATTGGACTGTCAAACGTGAGAAAATCTAGTGACAGAGATAATTTGTGGTTGATGTTTTGTTATTGAAGTTGTTGGTTTGTTTGTTAGATCAACAATGGGAAAAACTTCCAAGGACAAACGAGATATTTATTATCGAAAAGCTAAAGAAGAAGGATGGAGAGCACGAAGTGCATTCAAATTGCTACAAATTGATACTGAATTCAATATTTTTGAAGGTGGTTTTCCTATTTTTTATGTTGAACTTCTTGGATAAGTTGAAAATTGTAAATTATGAATTACTTTAGGTTTAATGCAATCAATTATCGCATGTTTTCATCACACTGGGGCTCGTTGGACCCTTTCGATTTATAGATCAGTGATATCATGAGAAGACCAATTTGTTTTGGATGACTATTGAATTCATAGAAATTGTATTTGTGATTTATTAACTGAAAATGATGGGCTGTTCTTGAAAAGAGTTATGAATTCTATATTTGTTGATGGGCATTAAGGGACTTCTTTGTAATAAGTATTACAACGATTGATAAACTGTTCCGTTGCTAGAGATCAGGAGACAATTGTTTTGTTGATTCATAATCCAAACTTACTATGATTGTAAATGAATCATATGATTTATCTATTTGTGTCGTACGATTTTTTACTCATGGATTTTTGTTTGGATTCTGACATATTGCAACTGATAGTCTAGAAAGAATGAAAGTTTTGATGATAATGATGTTTATTAGATATCAAAAGTTGAGAGGATTATTATAGTATTTTTTTCTGTTGATATTTTAGGTGTGAGCAAAGCTGTAGATTTGTGTGCAGCACCAGGAAGTTGGAGCCAAGTGCTATCACGAAAACTAAAGTAATTATACTCATTGCAAAATTTTTAATCTTATTTGTGATCAATATATACTGAATTTTTCTAAAAGATTCTAAAGAGAATTTATGTATCTAAATTCAAATTCATTTTGAATATCGAGATATTAACCATGAATTTTATTATATCATGGCGTGCAATTGAAAGCAATGATTGCAATTTCTTCTTTATTTTAACTACAGGAATGATGAAAATGGTGAAAAACCAAAAATCGTTGCTGTTGATTTGCAAGCAATGGCTCCTTTAGAAGGTGTCATCCAACTACAAGGTGATATAACAAAAGTATCAACTGCCGAGAAAATAATCACGTACTTTGAGAATAGTAAAGCGGACTTAGTTGTGTGCGATGGAGCACCTGATGGTAATAATAAAATATGAACAATAACTTTTCCAGGCTCTAACTGATGATTTGTTACAACATATTCGTCTATTCACGAACTAAATTTGCCTCTCATCATGTTGCAGTGACTGGATTGCACGATATGGATATTTACATTCAATCTCAACTACTCTTAGCAGCATTAAATATCACAACACACATTTTACGTCCAGGCGGAACATTTGTTGCCAAAATATTTCGAGCACGTGAAGGATCTTTATTATTTTCTCAATTGAAAGTATTTTTCGAAGACGTTACTTGTGCAAAACCAAGTAGCTCACGTAATTCGAGTATTGAAGCGTTTGTCGTGTGCCAAGGCTATGCACCACCAAGTGGTTATATACCACACATGTTGAATCCTTTATTGACACATGAACCATTGAAGTATGAAGATTTTGATGGGAATAATCGGTATATAGTCCCGTTTGTTGCTTGCGGAGATTTAACACAGCCTGATTCTGATGCATGCTACCCTCTCAACGTGAGTATCATTTCAAATCTCAAAGATTTATTTCCCTTTTTACACAAAACTGCCATCGACACTTTCCCACGTTATCTCTTCATCACTCAGTCCTTCCAATCAATTTATATCCCCTTCTGTTATCGCTCAATTTTATAAACTAATTTTCAATGGCTACAGTTTGGCGGTGAAGAATATACATACTCGGATCCAGTTCAAGGACCCATTGGTGCCCCATATGAAGAAGCAATCAGACTAGAGGCAAGTGGAAATAAACCGAAAAGTTCAAAAAAAATAAATTCAAATGATTCACATGCATGCAGTAATAAACCGCAATCGATTACCGACTTCAAGAAGAATTCACAGACTGGTGCGAAAATTCCCACGAACAATACGAATACAGAAGACTCTTCAGGTCTCTGTGGAGAACTCACGAATTTAGAAATCATTGAATAAATAATAATAATGTTTGCATTTATAATAAATAAATCCTTTCAGAACAGATGGTAACATTCAATTTATACTTCCCTGTAAATTTGAAATTGAAGAAGGTTTGGTAAATATAGCCTTGCTTGTGATATCCCGCCCGAATTAAGATAGAAAAAAAAAAACCCCATTGTGTGATATTATCGCAAGTTGTTCAATATCAAAATAAATGTTCTAAGTGATCAACTGTATGGTAAACAGTCGCATTAAATGAATTTCATTGTGAAGCATCAAATATGGCAGCGTTCGAGGTACGGAAAAATTTGTTCAGAAATTCGACGCCGAATTATGACAAATAAATATACTATTTGAAACAGTCTTAGAGATCCCGAATAAATAGAGATAAAGTTAAATAATTATTTCCAATTATTCACAGCCCGAACGTTGCTATTCTTGCAAGAAACTTTTTTGTTGTGAAGATTGTTGTGAGAATCACATCAGAAGTAAGCATCCAAATCGTGAAATTGATTGTCCACTTTGTCGCTATGAGCCTTTGATAGTACGTAATTTTAATTATGAACAATTACTCTGTCATGTTGTATTCAACCATTTGCCATTATACTGTCGCACGTGCGGTGAATTATTTGAAAATGCTGAGGAATTGAAAGCCATTGGTAAATGCGGTCGTCATCCATTAATCAAAATTGAACCGCCAACATTCATTGAATCGATTAGATCAACATTATCAATAAACACACCGTCACCATTGAACAAAACACCGTATCAACAATCGTCGATCGATCGAAAAGGAATGTCAATAGGTGGTGATTATAATTGCAATTTTGACAATTTTTCATCACCACCAGAATTATCACGAGGAACAAGTACACCGATGCATATAGGTATTATGAGGAAGAATCATAATCATCAATATAAAACAACAGAAAAAGTTCCAAATATTATTTTAACAACACCGTCTTTCTCAATTGGTAATGACAGCGGAAAGAAAAATATCAGTGTTGCAACGCCGAAATCTTATTCCAATGAAACAGAATCTGTTTATGAAAGTGGACAATCATCCGCAAAATCTAATACATCAGTTGATACACCATTGAAATCAATACTCTCAATGAAATATACACCAACTGAAGCCCATCACCAACACGATTTTTCAAAAAAGTTTTCTCAGAGAAAATTGTCATCAATGGAAGAATTGGATGAAGATGTCATTGATATGGAACTTACTGATATGGTTGGTGGAATCCGCATCGAAAATGTTACACCACCCACAACTAGTAATCTATCAAATCGTTCAGTATTGAAAGATTCCGAGAAGAAAGTCAGGTTCATCGATCAATTAAACGAGGGAACAAAATTGGAGAATAAATGTAATGTAAGTGAAGTCGAAGAATTCTTTGAAGCACCACAGAGTTTTTGTGAAATGTCTGTGAGTATTCCACGAGATGAAAATATGAACAAGTCGTTAGCCAAGACATTTGATGGGGAAAGTTGTAAAAATGAGGAGAAGAAGATCGATGATGATAATCATGAATATAAAGGAAAAAATGAAAACGAGGAGTCCATGAAAAATGAAACCACAAAGTCAGAATCGACTTCGCGCATCGTAATGATGGTTGTGGTAGAACAAAAGGGTGATAATGAACCCACGGATCTCGCTCCACTTATTGATTCAAGTCTTAAAAAATTAGGATCTGTATTGTCGAACCCAGCATCATTTCAAAAAAATTCATCCAATCCCACTAACAATGAAGTTGAGAAAGTAGGTGAATATTCAATGGTTTCTGTCGACAGTTACACAAGTGTATCAACTGTTGAATGTTTGAAAGTACCAGATACAAAATTAATTCCACAAAAGAATCGATCGATATCACCGGATGATAATCTAAATGGGAATGGGATTTTCTCGGCTATGGCCAATGCTATCAAAAACGCATTCAAGAATTTTTCGGGTAATTTTTTTTCCTTCCCATCAGATCACTACATTTACCAATATCTCATAATCAATATGCGGAATAATTATTTCAGGAGTAAACCCGACAAAAATGCCAATCACTAGAGCGATATCATCACTAATAATTCCGCAACAACCATCAACATCATCAACGAATGAATCTGGTATACCATCAGGCATTACTGCAAATAGTACGATGAATTCATCAAGTCGACCAGGAAAACGTTCTCGAGAAGAAATTGATTCAATACCATTGGAATTACCAGAAATGTCCGATATAGAAACAGAAAAGATTGATAATCCAAGCGAAATCCGGAGTCCATTACAGAAACGGCCTCGCGGAGGGTACAGACAAATTCGCGGTCGTGAACCCATTGCTCGAATGAAAAGCACTTTTCCCTCGCCTCGAGGTATATCGTCAGGGAAACAATGTTTCCAGCAAGGTTCATTGACCGTTGGAGATACAGTGATACCTTTGCCATCCCGCGCCCATCAATCGACACAAACAGATTGAACATTTTTTATGATCAATTTCTTCCTTTCAATTGTATTAATTAATTCGATGCTAATTATTATTATTGTAAATTTTATTTATTTGTCATTTTTCTGTGCTGATGAAAAGCCGGTTCACTAACTGATCGTACTAATTTATATATAGCTAGTGAGTATTGTATGTTCAATCTTTACGTTTACGTCTGTACAATTTTTCAATCTTCACGATCTTGATCGTGATTTTGTGCCATTTCCTTGATTGTATCAATGCTTACCAAATCTCGATGTTTTCGCAGCATCACTTGAAGTTCAGGCATAGCTTGAATATTTGGACTGGCAGCACTTATAAAATTAGTTATTAATCTCTTCATAAGGTTTATTTTATATACAAGTTTCTTCACACGCTCTTTCTTCCTATAAAAATAAATTTATAAAATGAGTACTGAATAAATTTTGCCAATCCCTTCATTCAATTACAAAACATTCATCATTAATGTAACGCTAACAACTCACGCTGCTTCTTCGGGATTCGATTCTTGTAATCTCGTATTTCTCATACCCTCCTGCTCTTTCAGAAAATCATGGAACTCTGTGATATTTTGTCCACATTCATCTTTCAATTCAATTTCTTTATTTTTCAGCTCTACAATATCGTTCTGCCAGGCAAGCATTTTATCGTTCATCATAAAAAGCTTCCTCATGATAGCTTTTATTCGGCTAAAATTAAGAGACCAAATTCCTCGTACAAATGTGTGATTATATGATTGCAAATATTGTTATTACTTATCCATCGGGATCATCCTACCTCTGTATATCTCCATCGATTCCATCAGAAAAAAATGAATCTTGTGATGCTTTAGAATATGTGCAAAATTTAGAAGCATGGTTATCTATCAAACATTTCGAGAGTTTGTCATTCAGCCGATCAACACTTACTGAATCATTTCCTGATGTCTGAGCCGTCGGTGCTATATCTAACAAAGTCAGCCGAATATTAATTGAATAAATAGGACAGGTATTTCAATTCTAATAAAAACATCAAAATTACTCACCCGGACTTATTTTTATTTGCAATATTTGCATTCGAGAGCTTAAACATTTTAAAGACTCTCGTAAATCTTGGATTTTCTCTCTAACTGGTTTATAATCATCAAGAGTTACAGCTCCAATTGGGAATCTGGAAATATTACTCCTCAAAATGTCTACTGATTGTTTCAGCTTTTCAATATCCTCCATATTCACATAATTTAAAGAAATAGAAGTCTGAATGTATCAAATGACGAAAAAATTATCTCATTGCTCTTAAAATATTCATTGTTGCTATTCTAATTGAGGTTATGTATTGTTGTACCTTTTCTTCCTGCTTCAATAAAATTTCCCGCCAATTTCAACCGTTAACTTTATGGCGTCTTTTCATATCAACGAGCAAACGAATAAATTGAATAATCCATGACGTAAACTCGAACTGTTTCTTAACAAAAGCTGTTTTCAATTATTATAAAACAATCGAGCGATATGGAAATGGATTGTCTGTAATAGTCCTAAAGATATTCTAAGAAGAAACCCGAAATTATGAGCATCTTTGAATTCTTTTGTTTCTACATTTCCAAGCAGTGGCGTCACTTCTCAATTTCAAATTACCCGCACAAATAAACAAAAAATGTTCTAAAACAATTGACTAACATAGAAATAAATCATCCAAACTGAACTAAACTCTGAACATATTTTGAGAATAAATGAAAAAATTATCAGCATAGACCAGTTTTTCAATTTCTAAAAAATTCCCGACGGCGTCACTTTTCAATTTCAAACCACCCGCTCAAATAAACTTTTACGAAAAACTAAAAAAATGGACTCAAACTTAACAACACGACATGAAAATCTGCCTTTAGTTAGTCAAGGTTTTTCGATCGATTTATTAATGCACATTTGAAAAAACAAGTTCTGCGCGTTTTTTCTCATGTGTTTATCACGATATATGTAGATACGAGGAAACTTGTGTAAATATATATAAATATATATACATATATATACGCAAGCATATCACGATGAATTTATCATGAAGTGATCGTGAATTGTGTTAACACCAATCTGAAATTGTTAATCTATTTGCATATATTCAATGACGTCGAAGCTGAAATTTATAGCACCAGGTGAGATAAAATATAATTCGTGGTATTTATAGGTTATGATCGCTATCGATTTTTTTCACGTGCCAGAATTCATTTAACTGTAAGGAAAAAAGGAATAATTATGAGAAACATTGATACTTTTTTCATTCTAACCCGCAACAATAAAACTGTTATTTATTTTTTGGTCACGGTTTTTTTCTTTATTCTCAGGTGATAGTCCGTGGCTAGAGGATAAGCCTGATGTCGACGCACATACAACAACGCAATTTGTATACAACGCTCATCACTCTTTGGCACTTGATTTACAACGTAAACGTTTGCCAATATATAAAAACCGAGTTCACATTATTTATTTATTAGAGAAGTATCAGTCGTTGGTGTTGGTCGGTGAAACAGGCTGTGGGAAAAGCACTCAAGTCCCACAGGTAATTAATGATCTCCAAAACAATATATATTAGATGATACGTAAAAATAGAATTTGTCTCATCAATAATAATCAATCGTGTGATAGTGCCTGCCAATTTAATAACGTGCAATCGAAGAGCTCAAAAATCGCTCAATTACATGTTGTAGTGTTATAACAAGAAGATATGTATGAATACATAAGAATATTATACATAGATTGATGAATAGATTTCATTACGATGGCGGAGAGTGACTCATACCACTGGTAACAGTATTTGAAGATTAGATAATATTCCTAGTGGGATAATTCAATTTTTTAAATTTGTTAATCGATAATATCACACGACATAAAGACAATAGCCAGTAAAAAGCTCATAAACGAGGACATCATAGTCAGCTTTTTCTACGAGTTTACTAGCGGTATTTTATATCTGCGGATACATCGCAGCTATTGAAGGATTAATTTTCCATACTGATTTTTTTGCCTGTGTTGACAACGAAAGAGAGGGATTTAGATAGAAACAAGTATCATGATTGTTAAAGCAATGTCCCATATTTACCAGAAACATATGATTTTTATGTTTTTTACAATCTATATCACATTTTGTATTGCAATGGAATTGCGTTTATATTATCGCATGAAAGATTATTCAATTCGACCATCTAAAAGTGATTTGGAATACAAATCATCGATACCATGTGATCTGAATCCATTCTGTGTGGTAACAGTAAAAGGATTGTTGTTAGACTATCTCAATTTTTATATACTGGGTCCGCTTGCTGCATTGATTGATAAACTGGTTGGATTGAGTAAATGGGAATGGCTATCGCCCAACTACATCAGTATCTTTCATGTTTTTGTCGCAATTGGCGCTGGAAAACTCATATCTAGCAGTTCACTTCAACAACAACGTCTTGGGGTGGTCACATACCAGATACGTTCCTGGCTAGACGATTTGGATGGTTTTGTTGCACGTGAACGTAAACACATAACTGGCGAACATTCGGATGTCGGTACCACTGGGTATTATATGGATGCCTTATGTGACTTCCTTGGAACTGTTGCATTACTTCTTGGAATTTTACACTATTTAAAGTCAAGTGTACCCAGACGGGGTGAATATGTAAGATTGCAAGCTCACGTGGTGTCAATTGAACAACCTCCGATATCTTCGATCGATGTCAAGAAGAAAAAAATACGTCAGAGAAACGTTTTGCCAACGATGCTACTCATATCTGGGACATTATTAGCATCCAGTATTGCATGGAATCGTTACATTGCGCTTTATCAAAATTTATTAGAATCCGATTATACAAACCGTGCAATTGGATTGGATGAAATTCATAAACGTCAAACTGATATCATACGTTCAAATACATTTCGAATTATTGCGACATGTTGGAGACTTGTCAATCCACATGCTTTAACTGATTATATATTGATCGCGGTATTTGTCAATCGACTATGGGAATATTTATATTCGGCACGATGGATAACTTATATTGTCATTTTCCTTCTGGCATATGTCTCCGATTTTCATTATATTGAGAGTTATGGTCATGTCTGGGACATTAGTATGTCACCAGTGTCCGATAATGTGTTTCTTAATGATACTAGGGTCTAGTTGAATAGGTTTGATAAATTATAATAAGCCGCTACTGCGGGCGGAGAATGAATTTCCGATGAACTAACTTTGTACTTTTTTTTCTGCACCAATATTGACGCCTTAAACTACAATTTCAATGTGGAGGATACAATGTTTCAACAATGGAAGAATGAAACTAATATAATATACGCGCTAATTGATTACTTTTTACTGTATATTCTTGTCAGTGTTCATGACAAAAACAGATTAATAATTGAGTAATTTACAACGGCCTTGACTAAAAAAAAGTTGGAGCACACGAATACAAATAGAGAATTTGATACGAGAACTAATAGTGATAATATTATTGATACTAATAATAAACGATAACCATGCTGGTGATTATGATAATACTGAATAATAATGATGGTTTGTCAATTTTTATATTCTGAACACAGTTTTACAATTGTGAGAATAAAATATTGCTTGAAAAAACAACATATATTCCTGACTCCGAATAGTATTGAGAACCTTATCTTATATTTCGATTTACTGTGAATGACAGCAATAAAATTTTTTTATCTGTCTGCAGTCAATACATCACACAAAATTACACGGTTATACAAGTGCATTGAGGAATGGCCTCACTTATGACTTCAATTCAAAGATGTTTTTTCCCCCAATCTTTCATAACTATTTTATCTAAAAATTCATACGTCTATGGTTGTTTGTTGCCCAATAGTATTTGATTGAAGCAGGATGGTGTGCCGATGGAAAAATAATAGGAATAACAGAACCACGAAGGGTGGCAGCAACATCATTAGCGAATCGGGTTGCCGACGAACGTGGCTGCATATTGGGCACAGAAGTTGGATATTCAATACGATTTGATGACTGTACAGATACGAGCACAAAGATCAAGGTAATAAAATTGTTACTTGTACCATATCTGAATATGACATCATTTATTCATAAATATAAATTGCTTGAAGTAACTACAAAATCCAATTGGTTGTACCCAATGCTATTTTTCAATATTTATTCCTATTCCATTTTGTATTAATTTGTTTCCAGTATATGACCGAAGGAATTCTACTGAGGGAAATAATGGGTGATCCTTTATTAACTAAATATTGTATTATTATGCTCGATGAAGTACACGAACGCACGCTCTTAACAGATATAATCATGGGACTATTAAAAAAAATTCAGCGGGTTAGTACGATTGTGAATTAAACGGATACATTTATCACACATTTCATAAGCCGATAAAACTTGAAAAGAATTTATAACTATTTTCTTTTTAGAAACGTAAAGATTTGAAGCTTATAATTTCATCAGCGACTGTTGATGCAGAAGAACTTCGAGATTATTTCAACGGAAATACGACAAAAGATCCCGCAAGTGATACTGCGTCTATTTTGAGTGTTGAAGGACGTACATATCCTGTTGATATATATTATGTAAAAGGTAAATTCAAAACATTGGAATGATCGCTTTTCAATGAAATAGAGTTTATATCGTTCATTTTCTTTTTGGCAGAACCCGTACCAGATTATGTCAAAGCAGTTGTGGATACAGCAATGAAAATTCATGAAAATGAAGAACCAGGAGATATTTTAGCATTTCTTACTGGGATGGATGAAGTGGATCGTGCTGTTTCATTATTATCAGAACATGCAAATCTTATCAAAGATGGCAAATGTAAGCAGAATCAACCTCCGCTTATTGGATTTTATTGGAATATAATATGAATTATTTTACCTTCATTCAAATGAGAACTAATTTTGCCATTGTTATAGACAAACTCATGCCGTTGCCAATGTATGGCTCTCTACCGAATTCTGAACAGTTGAAAGTATTTTGGAAAGCACCTAAAGACACTCGAAAAGTAATAGTCGCAACTAATATTGCCGAGACCTCTATAACAATTTCAAACATCGTATATGGTAAGATATTTTTTCCGTATCATAAATAAAAAAAGGTGGGATCCCACCTTGTTTTCTCGAATAACATAATGGGTCTTGTTTAAACACATTTGCAAATACGAATGGATTATAAACACGATTGTATTGTGTAGAAACGATAATATTTGTCCAGTGTCGGTACATTTCCGAATTACCGATCGCCATAAAAAAGATTAAAGTCATAAAAACCCTTGGACATAAAATTTCAACTCAATAAAATAATTTAAAGGATTAGACATTTTTTTTCTCATAACTAAATCTTGGTAGCAATATTAAATATTAGAATTTAGTTTCAATAATTTCGCAAAGCTCATCCATATGTGTCTGAATAAATTGTTGGGAAATTTTGGTGATGGGATTTTCCAAGTAATTTGGGCATTCCCAACCCAGTAAAAAATAATTATACCTCAACATCATAAACCATTAATATGAATTTCTTTTCAGTGATCGATTGTGGTTTCTTGAAAACACCATGGTTCGAAGTAGAAACGCAAACAAATAGCTTAATAGTTGTCCCAGTATCAAAAGCCTCGGCTGATCAACGAGCGGGTCGAGCCGGACGAGTTCAGTCTGGCAAAGCTTACAGGTATAATCCAATAGATTATTATATAAATATAATTATTCTCCAAATACCTAAAATTACACCTGGTAAAATGAAACTTACTCTTGTTATCTAGGCTTTACTCGGAAAAAGTGTATGATGAATTTTGTGATGCGATACCTCCACAAATGCAACGATCAGATTTAGCACCAGCAATATTGACGCTTAAGGCACTTGGTATTGACAATATTTTGCGATTCAATTTTCCAGCAGTGCCGCCAAGTCAAAATTTGATTGCTGGGCTTGAATTATTATATGCTCTTGGTGCTATCGATATGGATGGGAAGTTGACGAAACCTGTTGGAGTTAAAATGGCAGAGATGCCCTTAGAACCTGTTCTGGGGAGATGTTTGGTCGCCTCAGGTATGGAATGATTGATAGACATGAGTTCCTAAAAAAATAAGGGAGAAAGCAACTTTATTTGTATTTTGAATTTGCATCATAGGAGAAATGGGCTGTTCTGACGAAATATCAACGATATTAGCGATGCTTCAAGTGCAAAACGTTCTCATTCGACCTGGTGGTGGACATGCTTCGATAAAAGCACGAGTAGCACACAGAAAATTTGAAGTTAAAGAAGGAGATTTGATTACATATTTGAATATTTATTTATCTTATGAGAAAAATAAATCAGCGAGTTGGTGTCAGAAATATTTTCTGAATGCTAAAGCGTTGAGGCGAGTCACCGAAATTCGTACTCAGATGCGATCTCAAATGAGAGGATTAGATATACCAATCAAATCATGTAATGGTAGGTGTTTGAATTCGTTTTGTGTCAACAGTTCATAAATTATAATTCTCACTTTTTTTTTCTAGGCGATGTAACGACGATACTCAAGTGTATTATGTCGGGTCTATTTCCAAACGCGGCATTTCTGCATTACACAGGAGTTTACAAGACTGTCCGAGGCAATCGAGACTTATACATTCATCCAAATAGTTGTCTATATACAATAGAACAACCCCAATGGTGAGTTATTCCTTAGAATAATCCATTTCCCTTTAATTAATGAAAATAACCCATGATTCATTTATTCTTATTGTGTTTTTTTTTTTCCAGGATACTTTTCTGTGAAATTTTACAAACCAACAAAACTTACGTGAGAGAATTAACAGCAATAAAATCAGAATGGTTGCTAGAAATCGCCCCCCATTTCTTCCAAAAAACTCGATTAGATTCTGTATAACAGCTGATAATGTTCATGTGACAAAATTGAATCTTCATTGATAATTGTATAAATAAAAAAACTTTGATAGATGTTTGTATTTTTTCTCAATTCAAATTGCGGCGATTGGCGCGCAGCTGATTCATCCAATGAGAATTCACCTTAATATTCTATGTGTTTGTAAATTGTGAGCGATTGGTGACACATTCACAGCTATATATGTCGTGTAAATGTAGTATCACTCCGGTCATTCATCAGGAATCAGAGTCAATCTCAACTCCAAATATGGCGAGTGATAAAAAATCAACAAAATCATCACCGAAAGGTGGAAAATCCAATGAAGAAATTCTTGCTTGTTTCCAAGCTTTGCGTAATGAACAAAGAATGATGGTTACTAAATTATCGGAAATGGAAATGGAATTCAATGAGCACAAGTAAGAGAACGTCAAGCTTAACCTCACTTTTTATTGATAAATGTTCTTCATTCATTTATTTTTTATTTTCCGTTCACTTAATGGAATAATTTATTTTCAGAATTGTAATTGATACATTAAAGAATGTCGATCCCAAGAGGAAATGCTTCAGAATGGTTGGTGGAATTTTATGTGAACGTGTCGTTGGTGATGTGTTGCCAGGGCTCCAGACGAATAGAGACAGGGTAATTGACTTTATGAGTTGAAATTTTGTCCCATTGATTAATGTAGACTAACTCAACTTTGATCAGAGTCATTCGATATGTAAAGTAGAACTCATGGGTTGTAAATTTGTCGAGACATTTAAATTTCACTTGACGCTTTTCATCATCGAATGGCAGTCCTGATTATAAAGAGCATGAATTGAATTAATACACACTATAAAAAATATTATTGATGAAAAATTATCTCATTCTCATTATGTTCTATTGCAGTTAGAGAAAGTTATAGAATCGCTGCACACTCAAATTGAGAAAAAGGGCAAAGAAATCAATGATTTCAAAGAGAAGAGTAATATTAAAATACGAGGTATTGAGGAATTACAACAGAATGAAGAAGAATCTAAGGAGCCAACACGAAACGCACTTGTAGTTAATCCTACTATTGAAGTTTAATTATCTACGGAATTTTACATGTGTAAATTATAATTATCTATTTTCAAAGAACATTTCATACCGATAATTCACCAATCCTAATTTACATACCATAGGATCTTATATTCATTTCTTCTCAATTTATTCTTTCGTTCTCGTATAAAATTTCGATGATTATGAAATTTATTTTGCACGTGCTTTTGGCAATACACAAATACATAAATAATTATATCATTCGTTAATTTATACAAATTCATTTCGTTGTATATCAATGCAAATAATAAAGACAGTATCTTTCATGATTATTATAATTTAATCGATGCTTTTATTTTGTCTTCTCCAAAGTTTCATACTCAGATTTATAAATATTCATTATGAATAGTCCTATTGCTCCAATAATCATTTTTCCATCGACCATAATTAAATATTAAATTCGTCTTTTATCATGTCCAAGGAAATTCTGGCGTTGATGAAAAGATCGCAATTCAAAAAAAAAAGTTCAAACTGAACATGGGAATTCAAAAGTAGCGCCACCTCACCCCGCGCATTTCATTGAATCGAAAGACAACCAAATTCTCAATTCTCATTGGTGAATTTGTTAAATGACGCCGAACTAAAGGCGCTGGCGTCTCTCCATGCACGCGTAGTATATAAACAGAACAATAACGTATTTTCCAAACAGTCGAAAGATGTTTGTACCTCTTTATGCGTATGGCGGTTAAAAAGGCCAATAATCGAGCGGGAACGAATAACAAAAAGTAATTCATCATGTTAAATTGATTCGTGTTAATGATGAAGGTTTCGTATTCAATAATGAACTTAATTTGTTAACAAATTTGATATTTTCGCATATAATTATTGAATTAATTGTGGGGAGACATTGAAAATTCGTTGGAGAACGAAGTGAGTTTAACCTCCCGCCATTAAGTGAAATTCTTTGTTATCAAATTACAAAATGTTCATAAATATTTGTATTCATTTTAATTTAGCTGAAATAATCATTGTTCACAATGACTAGTCCTACGAAGACTAGACGAGCAAAACGTAAAAGCGGATCAACCGAAGAGTCACAAGAAGCCAAGAGATCTCGCAGTTCCGATGAAGATGAAGTGCCCTGCCAACAAGATGTGCGTAATATTTGAATTATCAGATTAAAACACTATTTTTTCATTGTTTCAATGTACTGATTGTATCATTGGATATTCAAGTGTTGATAGTGATTAAAAAAAATGCTACCGATATCAATTTTGTTTTTTATTGCAGGGAACAGCAGGAAAAATTACAAGAATTGTCCTTCGGAACATAATGTGTCATGACGCTTTAGAAATAAATTTAAACAAGAATGTGAATTTTATTGTTGGAAAAAATGGCAGTGGTAAAAGTGCTATTCTAGCAGGACTTGCTGTTGGTCTTGGTGCCCGTGCTCAAGTCACCAGCCGTGCAACATCAGTGAATAGTAAATAATTTAACAGTTTTCATGTTCATTTATGATTTGGTCTGATGATTTTTTGGATATTATATGGATGTGAATTTCATTTTTGTTTCAGCCATTGTTAAAGACAAGTGTGCGAAAGGTTCTGTTGAGATTTCGCTGACAAATGTTGGACCTATGGCATATAATCGAGATGTTTATGGTGATACGATAACTGTAACACGTACACTTGGCTCGTCATCTTCATATAAACTCAAAAGTGCGAATGGTCATGTGATATCAACAAAAAAAAGTGAATTGGATCGTATAATTACGTGTATGAATATACAAGTTGATAATCCGATATCAGTTTTAAATCAAGAGCAAGCCCGTGAATTTATTTCAACGTCTAATGCCAGCAAAAAATATGTTCTTTTTATGAAAGCAACGCAGCTTGATATCATTGGAGAGAATTATAGGAATGCAATGATGGTTAGTAGTGATACTAAACGTCATTTGGACGCTACATCAGAGCAATTGGCTTCGGAACGAGAAGAAATTGAGACCCTTGAAAAGAATTTAAAGATGATCGAGTCGCTGGATGAGTCGCGCAGAGAATTGGATGTACTACAAATTGAATTATTGTGGTCATATGCGATTGCAGAGGAGGAAAAGCTGACACTTTATGAAGATGTATTGCGCACCAGTGAACAAGAGTATGAAGAACAAAAAGGCTCACAACAGGATCACGGTTCCAAAGTGGAACGAATAGAAAAACAATTAGAGGAATTGAAAGCTGCCATACAAGAAAATGAACTTACTTCGCAATCATCAAATGAAGATTACATGACAGCAAAACGGGAACATAACGCTAAAAAAGAAGAAGCAAGTGCAAAACAACGTGAACATCGTGGACTGCAAAATGAAATGAAACGTTTGCAGCAGGATCTTTTAACGCTAACAACTGAAATCAAACGTTTGGAAAGTGGAAACAGTCATGCAGAACAAGAACGTAATCAACAGAAGCAACGTCTAGCGAAAATGCATGATGAATTGCGTGATTTGGAAGCGATGTTGAGTACAAATCAAATACAGCAAACTCACTTGGAAACTAACAAATCGTATTTGGAGAATGAGAGGCGCTCAACGAAAATGGAAATGGATGCACAAATTTCAAAAGTTAATCGTATGAAGAATCAATTGGTTGGGCTGGAACAGCATTCTGGCGATGCCTTGACTGTATTTGGACGTAATATACCACGACTTCTGAAACGCATTCAAGAAGAATTTGAAAGAAAACGTTTTATTAAAAAACCCTGTGGTCCAATTGGTGCTTATATTAAAATGAAAGATCCAGCATGGACACCGGCTGTTGAAAGTTTTCTGGGATATGGTGTCTTAAGTGGGTTTTGCGTTGATAATTCACAGGACGCACGAGTGTTGAGCAATTTAATCAAAGAAGTCTATATTGACGAAAATGGTCCGAGTATCACATGCAGTAAATTCCATGACAGAGTGCACAATGTTAGCAGTAGAAATACCGGCACTGATGAATTCATAAGTTTGTATGATTCCATGGAAATTACGAATCCAATTGCCGCCAATTGCTTGATTGATCAACGTGAACCAGAATGTATCCTGTTGATACCTTCAAGTGTTGATGCTAAGCGAATAATGGGAAATCGTCATAACGTGCCACGGAATTGTCGTCGTGCCATAACTCAGAAAGGTGATACCTTTTTTCCTGATCCACGTTATCGTTGTTATAGCGGTAGAGTTGCACAGCGTGCAAAATGGCTTCAAGTATCAACTCATGATGCTATAGCCCAATTAAAACATGACATCAAAAATGCTGAACAAGATTTGAGTCGCTTCATGCAGGACCACAAAGCGATTTGTGAGAAATTACAAATAAATTTGAATGAATACAATGAAAGTTATAAAAAAGTCAGACAAATGTTAGCAGCAAAGAACAAATTGAAAATAACAATTGAGCAGATAAATGACACGATTATGGAGGAGACAAATGACAATTGTGGAGTGTTTAAAGCAGAGAAAATTGAGAAGGAAAAGCAAATTGAAGCATTGCAAAATAAAGAAAGAAACTTACGTGAAGAAATTCAACGATTTGATGGTGAGTTGAGTGAATTGCAAGCAAAAGTAAATTCCTGTCGTGAAAAATTGAATAATCACAATGAGACGATGAGCGATTTGAAGCAAAAAATTCGTGATTTGGAGAGCGAGAAGAGAGAAGCGGAACGAAATGCTGGTCATACGAAGCGAAGATTGGAAGATACACGTCTTGCTTATGAAAAAGCTGTAGCTTCAGTCGAGAAGCAAAAAGGTAAGACCACAGAACTTGTAGCACGTGCAGAGGAAGCGGGACAAAGAGTAAATACTGAACGGTCACCGATGGAGATAAATCGTTTATCAAAGACTCTTCAAACTCGGATTAGAACTGTACAAGAGGAATTTGGTACGAAAGAAGAATTGGAAGTGGAATTAGCCGAAAAACGTTCTAAAAGTCAAAAAATCATTGAAACTTTTAACAATCTATCTAAAACTAATACAGCACATTTACGTCGTGTTGAGAGTCGCCGCAAAGAGTTTCATCAAATGAAAAAAATGATGGCTGCAAAAGTCAAGCAGGCGTTCGGCAACGTTCTCGAATTGCGGAATTATGATGGAAACATAAAGATTGATCACGCTAATAAAAAGCTTGACATAGAAGTATATCCGAAAAATGCTAAACGAAAGGATGCGAATGATGTTCAAACTCTTTCCGGTGGTGAAAAGTCTTATTCTACTGTTGCATTCATTCTTGCTTTATGGGAGTGTACGACATTACCATTTTATTTCTTAGATGAATTCGATGTTTTCATGGTAAGTTAGAATCAATGGAATTGAGAAAAGAGGAACATTGAACTCACAATTTATCGACTTATATTTTATTTCTTATTTTTCAAGGACAAAGTTAATCGTCGAGTCATTATGGACATCCTGATAGAGCATACCAAAGATCATCCGGAGCGACAGTATGGATTTTTAACCCCACTTGATGCCTCTATAGTCACCGCGAGTGATTATCTAACTATTCATCAGTATGTTCAGATTTTTTTCATTAGTAATGATAAATAATGGATGTTAATCATCATTCTTAACCAATCGATTATTTTAATTCCAGATTAGCACCACCTGGACGTGCAGGTGGCAATCGAGAATCCTAGTGCTTTAGTAAGAGAAATATGTGAGTTATTGTTATTGTCTTTGAAACATGTTCGAGTCTATTTTCAAAACGAAGAGATAAAGTATTGATTGTAACAACAGGAGCCTTTTTGTGTTGTGAAACACTACCTCAAAGGAAAAAAAAAATCAAAGCCTTAACTTATACTAATTAATAAGATTATCGTTTTCGTTATTCACTTGTAGTGTCTAAAGATAATTTATTCTACAGCGTTTTTGTATTACTCTAAAATAATATATGTTCAGACTGTTGTATTTTTCTATCCTATTCGAGGAGAAAAATAAAGAAAGCCATATATATTTTTGATAGTCATTAAGAATATGAAATCACCACTTAATGAACAATAATAATTATTAAAATTATTTGCTATTCCATGTGTGAAGTTGGATACTATGTTGCAGTTCAAAAAAAATCCAATCCAGCAAAGTTAGTGTTGAGAAATTCACGCCATGATTTATTTCAAAAGCTCAACCTTATCTTCACTACTGTTCCTTTCATTACTATAATTAATATTATTATTTTGTTTGGAAAGCAATCAAAATGTGATATGTGCGATAGAAAAAAAGTGTCCGTAAGTTCATGTTTTTTATAATAAAACAAATTTGAATTATATAAAATGATAGAGCAGAATATATTTTTACCTCTAACATCTCAGAATGCCTCACGATCCCACATCGCTTGCTGACATATTTAAAAATATTCCACTTTCAAATTTCCCGCTGCAAAATCCTCTGAACCAATTGGTTAAGAACTAACACAGAATTAATAAGAAGGGGCTCCCCATAGTTGTAGACTTTCATTATTTTCTCTGTTCAAACTGTGTCGACGATAGAGGGTCTCGCTGTATACACATCATCAACACATAACCTCATAAACATAATTAAATGTCACTGCTTCATTTGGTTCTCTTAATGTTATTTATATAGTGTAAATAAATAGTTTGGCATGAAAATGGCATCGCCCGTGCGTTCATCTTCTTTACATCAAACTGATTCATTGAAAAATGAAGAGACTACGGATGAACCAAAGAAAAATAGTAGAGAAGACAGGAGAAAAGCAAAAGAGCTTGAAGAGGCAAGAAAAGCTGGTACAGCACCAGCTGCAGTTGATGAGGAGGGTAGAGATATAAATCCACATATTCCTCAATATATTAGCGCTACACCATGGTATTTTGGTGCAACTGGTCCTACATTAAGACATCAAAGGCCACAACCTGAGAAACAAAAGCAATTCAATAAAATTGATGATTGGTATCATCGTGGTGTTGATACATCGAAAGTTGTAACGAAATTTCGCAAAGGTGCATGCGAAAATTGCGGCGCTGTGACGCATAAACGGAAAGAATGTATGGAAAGACCAAGAAAAGTTGGAGCACAGTTTACCAATCAAAATATTGCGTCTGATGAATATGTCCAGCCTGAATTATCAATGGATTACGATGGCAAACGTGATAGATGGGCGGGTTATGATCCAGCTGAACATCGGGCAATTGTTGAGGAGTATCAAAAAATTGAAGCGGCTAAACGACAAATGAGAGCGGAAAAACTTAATGCTGAAGAGGATGATGAACAAGATTCAGATAAAGATGAAGATAAATATGTTGATGAGGTAGACATGCCTGGTACCAAAGTTGATTCGAAACAACGAATTACTGTAAGGAATTTGAGAATAAGAGAAGATACAGCGAAATATTTGCGTAATTTGGATCCAAATTCAGCATATTATGATCCAAAAACACGATCGATGAGAGACAATCCTTACGTTGGCAAAGGTGAAGAGGTTGATTATAAAGGTGAAAACTTTGTTCGTCTTTCTGGTGATACCCAAGTCCATGCAAATGCACAATTGTTTGCATGGGATGCTCATAAGAAAGGTGTTGATGTGCATTTGTTGGCTGAACCAACAAAATTAGAATTACTGAAACAAGAATACGATAAGAAACGAGATGAACTCAAGAATGAAGTACGGGGAAGTGTGATAAATCGTTATGGAGGTGAAGAACATCTTCAAGTTCCTGACCCATCACTTTTGTTGGCACAAACTGAGAATTATATCGAGTATTCACGATGTGGAAAAATTATTAAAGGACAAGAGCGGCAGGTAATCAGATCGAAGTATGGAGAAGATGTGTTCCCGAATAATCACTTGTCAGTTTGGGGATCGTATTGGCATGCTGGTCAATGGGGTTTTAAATGCTGTCATTCGATGGTGAAAAATTCCTACTGCACTGGCGAAAGTGGGAAGTTAGCCATTGATGCCGCACAAGCATCTATCGGTGGAATCGTATCATCAATTAGCAGAGGAGAAGCAGCAACAAACGAGCCTTCACAAGAACGGGAACAGAGTATGAATAGTATGAAAAAATCAAAGAAAACTAAGAAGAAAAATGCTAATGATAGCGACGAGAATTCTGATAGCTCTGAAAGCGATAATGATAGCAATAATGATGATAAGGATTCAAGTGGTTCATCAAGCGATTCTTCAACTGCAAACTTGAGATCGAAAACCGAACGTAAATCAACGAGTTCAAAGAAAAATAAAAGGAAAAAGCGCAAGGAGAAAATGAAGAATCGCAAAAAAGCGAAGAAAACTGTGGATGGCTTGAAACTTGCACTGGAAAAGGAGGAAGAAAGTCGAAGGGAAGCTGATCGGCTGCTGCAGATAGATGAAAGGAAACGTCCTTATAATAGTATGTTCGAAGTTAAAGAACCTACGGCTGACGAGATGGAAGCTTTCCAGATGAAGCGACAGCGGGATGATGATCCTATGACGCAATTCAAATTATGAATGTAAATCTTATTTTGTATGTAGTCTATAAATAAATAATGTATCATTACAAGATAACGTCCATCGAAAATTCATTTTGAATTGCAATAAGTATCCCAAACAATTAATGTTACATTAAATTGAGCTCCGGAAGCTTCTAGAAGTGGATCAAGGTTTGGCGAACGGTTGAGAACTGAACTGTGGTGTGTGATCAATGTAATGATACAACACACGCCCAGTATTACGTATATTACGCATAAGACTTCATACACGCCCAGGCGTGGTCATAATTAGGTAACCCCGTTTGCTGTACAGAGAAAGTGGTGCAAGAGCGACGCATTCGAGGTCACGATCCACCATGCATCCAATTTGGTGAAAAAACAACAAAATAAGTGGATCGATTAAAGTAAACAATTTAAATAGCCGGTCATGAATTCTTTATTCAATAAATAAAGGAGATTATTGTTTAATGATGGTAGAGAGTTGGTGCGGCGTATGATGTGTATGCAACTGGTGCAGCTACTTTGGCATAAGCTGGAGCAGCATACACAGCTGGGGCAGGGTGTGCAGAGTAGAGTGCTGGCGCAGCGTGTGTGGCATACACAGCCGGGGCAGCGTGTGCGTAGACGGGGGCAGCGTGTGTTGCATAGGTAAGGGGTGCAGCGACTTTGTATGTTGGTGCGGCGTATGCGAGAGGTGCAGCTACTTTGGCGACTGCTGGAGCTGCATAAGCAATATGAGCTGGTGCAGTATATGCAAGAGGTGCATGAGCGATCTTGGTG